>CAUYRT010049037.1:0-42057 GCA_963574885.1 Lepilemur ruficaudatus
AATTAATTGGCCAACTAAAGATATATATAGAAAAAATGAGCCGGGCATGGTGGCACATGCCTGTAGTCCCAGCTACTTGGGAGGCTGAGGCAGGAGGATCACTTGAGCCCAGGAGTTTGAGGTTGCTGTGAGCTAAGCTGACGCCACAGCACTCACTCTAGCCCGGGCAACAGAGTGAGACTCCGTCTCAAAAAAAAAAAAAAAAAAGAAATTTACATTTAAGAGGGGAGGCAGATATATATGTGTATACGGAGAGAGAATATATCATAATATCCGGCGCTAGTAAGTTCTGTCAAGAACACTGAAGCAGATGAGAGAAAAGACGATGGTGTATAAACGGTACCCAGCCCCACCGATCAGTGTAAATACTGTCTATACTTCATTGTCCTTTTTTCCTTCTCCTCAGGGATCTCTGCAGTGGAAAGTGGACTAGTCTGCCCTAATCCGACATACAACAGAGCACGATTTCAGCTCCAAATAGTAAATGGGGCCATCATCCCATTCCCATTGGGAAGGATGCGACTGCTCCTTGTAAACATGCCTGGTGTTTGCTGTTAAGGCCAGAGCAGTACCCGATGGACACAAGGTGCAGGGGTGTATACTTTGACTCAATATAAGGAAGAACGTTCAAACACAGCTGTCTGCAAAAGTAATGTACTGTTCTGGACGGTAGCAAATTTCCTTTCCTTGGAAAAGTTCCAACCCTGGGTTTATGAGTCCGCATTCTCTGCAAGCTTCCAAGTTCCCCTGAGGGTATCTAACCAGACAGGTTAAGTGAACACTGCTAGCTTCTACAGGTAGAAAGGCCAGCACCAACGCTCTCGCAGGACTTTATCGAGCAGCTGCTGTCCTGCGCTGTTCAGCATCGATTCTGCATCTTTGACTCCTTTGTACAGATGAGCAAACCACGAAGTGACTCGACCAAGGCCACAGCCCGGAAGCTGCACTGGGACAGGCGCCAAGGTATTGCATTTGACGCCGAAACCTGTTATCCCGCCACTGTAAAGCCAACCTCAGGCAACATTTCCCAGTGGCTCCACCCCCACTATTGCAAAAGAGGCTTAAACCCTTCCAGCTAGTAACGTTAAAGGGTCAGATGCAGCCCCGAGGCACTGGGCTTAAAAGTCAAGTTTCTGGTCTGGACTTAGATCTGACGGAGCGCTCTTTGCCTCAACTGGCACTGCAGTCTCTCCCAAACTCACACTTTTAATAAAACTAATTTCAGGTGGAGAATGCGTCCCAGGCAGGGCACGGCCTAAGCTGAGGGCAAGAAAAAGGACGGAGAAGCAAAACCCGGTGTCTGGGGAGGGCGGGCGGCCCCTTCCCCGCAAGTCTCGGGCTCTGCCACTCGCGGGGAGGACGCGAGGGCCCCGGCCACGGGAGCAGTCCGCCGGCGAAATGGCGACCAGCCAGCCGATACGCAGCTGGATCCTCCGGCTGTGCGCGCGGGACCAAGCCGCGCCCGGCCCAGCTCCGCCGCTCTGCACCCGCGCGTAGCGGTGCCCAAGGCCCTCAAGCGCGCGGCCCTCCTGCGCACGCGCAGGCTGCGCCGGGTCTGGCGCGTGGCCCCTGGGAAGAGGGCGGTGCGCGCTCGGCCGTGGGCGGGGCCTGCCCGGCGCTGGGCGGGGTCTGGCCGGCGCTGGGCGGGGTCTGGCCGTCACGCGCGGCCCCGCCCCCTCGCCCTCCGTCGCTCTCCCCCGGGCGGCAACCGCTCGTCGTCAGCTCTTCCCTGTCGGTCCGGCCAGCTGTACCCCGGTTCTCCGGTGACGATGGGGGACCCCAGCAAGCAGGACATCCTCACCATCTTCAAGCGCCTCCGCTCGGTGCCCACTAACAAGGTAGCGGCCGCCGGGCGCGTTCGGGCCTGCCTGGCATCCCTGCCGGACGCCACGGGCGCCAGCGGCCGCGGCCGTGGGAGGAGGAGCCGGCCCGGCCTGTGACACGTCGCACTGTGGGGCCGCGGCGTCCGGGCCTCGCCCCGGTCGGGACGGCGCGCCGCTCCCCAGCTCCCCAAGGGGGCCGGGGCAGGGGGCGCACCCCGGGGGTGCGGGGCGGTCTCCTGGGGCCGGGGGCCGGGGGCCGGGGCGCCCGGGCGCCTGACACCGAGCCGGGGAGCGTACGCGGGCGGGGGAGTGGACACGTGTGAGTTCCTGGGGGTGCGGGGGGCGAGCACCTGGGGGCTCTAGAGAGGGCGGGGGACCCCCGGGTCCTGAGAGTTGGGGGACGGACACGCAGGGCCCCCGGGTCCCCGCGGGAAGCAGGCCCTCGGGTCGGACGCTCCAGCTGGTAGCGCTGGGAAGCTTGGCCCGCCCCCTAGACGCCGTGCAGCTCGCCCCTAAAGGTGCCTTCGGGTGCCTGTTGGAGCCTGGTTGGCTCCCTTTGTCCTTTGGTGGCAGCCTCAGTTTCCCTGTCTGATAAAGCTGCTAGGTGGTCTCTGCGATGGCTCCCAGATTTTCTCTTTTGCCAAGACAGCCCACCACATACCCTTCCTCCTTCCTCCCTTGGGCTCGCTTGGGAATTGGGGTTTTCCCTTTTTTTGTCCGGAAGCTGCCCCCCGCCCCCCCAAACTTCTACACTTTGCGCAACTGGCTGGAGGTGTTGTGATGACACAGGGGGCTAAGGTGACACTCTGGGCGGAGGGTCACTGGTCGGAGAGGAACCTAGCGAGTGCAAAGGGCTGTCATGTGAGCGCGGACTCTCCCCACCCGTCCTGGGACAGGTTCTGTCTGGTCCCCACGGGCACCTCCAAAGGCAACAGCTGTTACTGAGCTTGGCCGTGAGCTTTGAGGTGATGGCATAGAAAGTTCCTGAGATTTACAAAATTTAGGTGTTTCGTTAATTTTAAGTCTTGATGGTAGAGGGGAGCCCATACTTTTTACAGCCTGAGAGAATCGAGCAAGACAACAGTTTGCTGGGGGTGATGTCTGATGGATGTGGGCAACTTAAGAGGACAAAGGCTCCAGGAATTCTTCAGTTCCCGTTTCTTTACTATTTTCTTTGTCTTTTTTTTTTTAAGACAAGCACAAAATGAAGTTTATTGAGGAGAGAAAGACAGGATTCTAGAGCAGGAACAAGATACAGGTTTACAGAGCATGATACACACGCCACAAATGACAAACGGACAGGACCCTTGCCACCGCAGGAAAAGAGAGAGAGAGAGCAGTTGTATGTATACAATTTAGAAAATACAAAAAACTATAAAGAACCAAAAATCTCATCTCTCAAAGGCAGCCATCATTCAGAATTATCATTACTTTCTCCCAGTATTTTTTCTGTTCAGTTTTTAAAATCACTATTTGTTCTTTAGGAAACATGGTGAAATAGAAATTTTGTTTTAGAGTCACATAGAGCCTGTTAAAATTTTGTCTCTGCCGTTTGCTAGCCATGTTTTCCTAGGAAGCTTATTCAGCTTTCGTAAGCCTCACTTTCCTCATCCATAAAATGGAGATAATGATACCTGCTATCCAAATCAATATGCATCAAAAAATAACATGCAGAGAATTAACGTGCACGTGGATCAGTTCGCAGAAATTGTAATACACACAAAACTACAGACCATTGCCAGAAAACAAGCTAGTTCAAATCATTTATGAGCAATGTAGCAAATAATCCTACATGTAATAGATAGCAATGCTGATGTACATCAACTAACAAATGTGGATGTGGGGGTACTTTCTGAGCAGTGATAATTCTATTGTCAATATTCAATACAACAATAAGGTCTGGCAGCGCCACCTCCGCGCTGACCTGCCAGAGGTCACAGAAGCTCAACTGTCTTCTCACAAGGAAGACGCCGTGCGACTATGAACAGTGTTGCCTTGCCGGTGCTCAGGGCATATTAGAAACATAAATTTTATTTAAGATTTATTCCTTGCCTCTTTTCAAGAGGATTAGAGGGGATAGAGGTGTCAATACAGTTTAAAATAAAACCCACAGAGAGGATCAAACGGAATAGAACCATCCCCACTCCACGTCGATTGAGTGCTTACTGGGAAATGGAGGTACAAAGATAAAAGAGACTGCTCTCTCCCCAGCAAGCTCCCAGGTTAGGAAATGGTTTCCCAAAGTGTGATCCAAAGACCTCCCCTACCCCAACCCCTCATGTAGAATCATCCAGGATATTTCTGAGAAATAAAAAAAAAAAAAAAAAAAAAAAAAGGAGATTCTTAATCCCCAGGCTGGGAGTCCCTCCTAATGCAGACTGTCTGGGAATATTGACCTTTCACCACCTCTCCATTTGATGGTTTTGCACAGCTAGAGTTTGGGAATTTCCAGAGGTCAAACTGACTTAGCAACCACTAATCCTGAAGGGCTATACCAGTGTAGTGGTCCATTCAGCAGAAGCTTGGAGGTTTCGAGTAGGGAATTTGGAAACTAGGAGACCTGGGTTCAGTTGCTGACTAGCTGAGACGTTGGTGGAGCCTTGCATTCTCTCTGAGCCTCTGTTTTATCATTTGTGCAATGGATTTCACACGAGTGGTGTTGCCTTAAACAAGATGATGTTCTGTAAGAAAATGCTTAATGCACTGCCTCATTCACAGGAGGTACTCAAAATGCAGCAGCCTTTGTTGTCATCTGCCCGGAAGGCAAACACAGTCACGTCACTTTGGTATCAATCAGATCCTAGAGACACAACACAAGTATTGCCAGGGACAAGGTCATCCAGGCTTCCACAAAACCCTACCCCTGGGCCTGGTCATTCACCTATAGCAGTTAATTGCTGAATGAACTAAGACCCATTATTCCCAGCTGGAAAAAAAAAAAAAAAAAAAAAAGAGGACTTGCCCTCCCTCCTGTCTCCTTTCCCTCTTCTCCTCCTTTTTCTGTCTCAGTTCCTATTTGATGGAAAACACGCAGCACCCCAGGAGACCACCGCGGCAGAAACCTGTTACCAGTTTTGTCAGATCCTGAAATGGCAGATGGCTGCAGCCCGCAGCCTCTCCCTGCAGCCAAGATGTCTTCATCTGTCCTCCTAGGACCCCAGCAAAACGTTTCTGGAAAAGGTAGGAGGAAGGGATAAAAATTAAGTATAAGGTGCAGCATTCACAGGGGCTTTTATGGGTTTGGAAGTGTAACAATGGTTTAATGGCAGTCAAGAGGCAGGTAATTAGGAACAAACCGCTCTGATCACCCTTACACACAGGCCCAGATAGCGCCTCAACACCGCCGAAACCTTGTTTGCTTTCTCCGAGGCAGAAATCCCACAAGGTCTGCGCGTTGCCAGCTGTCGAGCTAACGAACTGCCAGCATGTTCCTGAATGGGAGCGCTCAGCCTGGCGCGGCTCCCCGGAGCAGCCCCGCGCTGTCTTCTGCGTGTGATCGCCTTTATCTGGCTGGTGCAGGAGCCGCTCCTAATCACGCTGCTGCTTGCCTCCAAGGGTCAAACCGGGGACCATCGCTACCTAAACAAACGAGGAGGATGTCACCTTTGGGGGAGACTGATAAGCAGTTGGCAGGCAGGCCACAGGCAAGAGAAGGCGCCAGCAGCCGGCAATCTGCAAAGGCCGTAAATATGTTACACTCTCAGCAGGGAGATGGGCAATATAGGCACCAAGAGGCCTTTGTTTAATGAGCTGTCAGAAAGCAGGCATGAAATTATGTTTGAAAACATGTGCGAGCTGCAGAGACAGAGCGGGGGGCCTATAAATGGCCTTCTTCCTTCGTGGTGGATGTTTGGAGCATCTTATCAGTCTGAGAGCTGTCATAGGATGAAAGCTATCATTAGCAAACTAATGGGGTTTGAAAGCTACAAATTTTTCTCTCTGTCCTCCATTTTTGACTTAAATGGATTATAGAAAAAAAAATCTTAATGGTTTTTTTTTTCTTTCCTTGGGATTTTGGTAAATATGCAAATTGGAAGAGAACCAAAAACAAACCGCAAAAAGGTATCTCTGGAAGAACAAACGGCATGGTTATACGTGGAGTGTCTGCTCAGAACAGCCAGCTTATATTCCTTACAATTCTGTTGAGACTCTGTTCAGAGAACTCTAATGCAACTCCAGCCGGCATTTTATTTCAATAAGGCCCATAAAAGAAAGCATAAATGTAAAATGGATCGTACTCCGCTAATCTGAGTATTAAAATTAGTGGGTAGATATAACATCACTTCTACCACATCGGCTATCAAATAGAAGAGAATAATTTTCCAAAGACTTGAAATTATTCTTGTGGGTCACATGGCTGCAAAGTTTATTTCTACTCAGGGCGAAACTTAAAGACTTTAAAAAAATCTGCCAGGACTGGGCGGCACCACTGATTCAGGGCGTATTTGAGCCCCAGTTCTCAAATTCTGAAATGATACACGAGGGCTTGGTTGCCATAACATGGACCTTTTTCCTTCAGTGCACTGCAAACCTGCATTTCCTGCCTCCAATCAAACTAGGCAGCCAGAAATGACTTGTACAAACCCTCTCCCCATTAAATAGGCCCAAGACTAACCTGCTGCAGCTGCTTCGGGAGAGGTGGCCAGATTAGCAGGGAGCAGCCTCCTGGGACCCACCTTGTCCACGGGTTGCACAGTGGCAAGCTGCTGTCCTCCAGCTTTGAGAGAAGAGGAGCAGAGAAGTCTGATTAGGAAATAGTAAAATTAGATTAAAAAGGTAAAGGAGTGTAGGTTAGAGAAACAAAAACTAAAATAGAAAGAAAAAACGGGAGGAAAAAAATATTTTTGCATCGTTCCGAGCAGCAATATGTTTTCCTGTTCTTTATGCGTATGCCCTATATGGAGATGAGAAATACTAGAGTGATGTGCTGCAGTCATCCAGCCAATAATGTGTAAGAGCCAGCAATGGACCCGGAGCTGGAGCCCTGGGGTGATGCTCCCTCCCACACAGAGTAATCTTTGAAAGCATCCTTCAGGCCCTCTCTGGAGCATTCACAATATTCTACATAGTGGGTGCTCAGTCTGTGTCTAATGAGTAAGGGAGAGCTTTAGCCCACAGAGGAGATGGAAGAAAATCAAGACAAAAACCAACTTGGAAGGAGGACGCGCATGCCAGGGGGATGTTCTGTGTCTAGAATAGGGCCTAAGAGGCCATCTATTTCTTTTCCGTTTTCCAAGTAGAGAGAGGGGAGTAATAGTGTATTAGAGCTGAAACTGCCCAGTGGCCTGGGATCATGGAGATTTTCTGGGGCAGTTTTGTGGAAGTTGGGATTCTTTATATCACCTTTAGGCTGAAAAAATTTTTTAAAAATTTATTCCTGTTCAATAAATATGGAATAAGCCCTTATCAGGTGCTGATGCTGTGCTAAGCACCATGTGCAATTACTGTGACTGGATGTGGTGGCTCGTGCCTATAATCTTAGCACTTTGGGAGGCCAAGGCTGGAGGATCACTTGAGCCCAGGAGTTCAAAACCAGTCTGAGCAAGAACAAGACCTCCTCTTCCCTTCCCATCTCTACAAAAAGCAGAAAAATTAGCCAGTGTGGTGGCACGTGCCTGTAGTCCCAGCTACTCGGGAGGCTGAGGCAGGAGGATCGCTTGAGCCCAGGGGTTTGAGGTCACAGTGAGCTATGATGATGCCACTGCACTCTAGCCTGGGCAATAGAGCAAGACCGTGTCCTGGAAAAAAAAAAGTATGTAACTGGGTCTCCATCCCCCCATCCTCCCTCTCTCTCCATGAGCCCACCTGTCCCTCCCATCCCCAGGTCCCTCCAGGAGCTCAAGCAAGGGACAACAATGGTTGGCCAGAATTAAGATTTTTGTCCTTCAGCATTCCCAAGGACTTATATTTATGGAGTGCCCACTCTATTTAATAACCTCACCAATGCAAAAAATATTCATATTGATAATCTCGGCTTAATTTTTTTGATGTGTTTATTTTTTTAATTTGTTACCATTCACAGGGTTCAAAACTCCTTCCTACACAAGTCCAATCATTTGGTGTCCCTACCCAGAGACAACTAGTGTTATCAGTTTCTTAAGTATCTTTCCAGACATTTTTAAATACATATATAAGCAAATGTTTAGGATTTTTAAAGCTTCTTTTTTAGCATTTAAATCTCTGATCCCTATTTGAATTGTAGTCTGGTGTGAGAAGTGAGGTATGGATTCATTCACCATAATTTTTTCCCAAAATATTACTCAATTATTCCAAGACTATTTATTATATAATCTGTTTCCCAATGATTTGAAATGCCACCTTAACCATATCCTAAATTACTTAGGTATGTATATATCATCTATGTGTATATTCTAAATTCTACATGTATGTTGGTGTATGTTAGGCTTCCTATTTTATTACATTGATTTGCTATGTATTCCATGTCAACAGTACACTCTTCTAATTATTGTAGCTTTATAACATGCTTTAATATCTGATAGAGCTGGTTCTACTGCATTGCTATTCTTTTTCAGAATTTTTTTCAGAATTTTTGTAGATATTATTACTTGTTCATTTTTCATCTGAGTCTTAGATTCAGACTGTCTTGTCAAAAACTACTATTAATATTTTTATTGTAATTTGTTAAATTTATAAATCAATGTAAGTAAAATTAACATTGATGATATCGAGTCTCCCTTTGCCTTTTCATTTGTTGAAATCTTTTTTCTCAGGAATATTTTAAAGTTCACTTTATATGTGTTATTTAAAGTTTATTGCTAAATATGTTATATTTGTTGTAACTCCTGTAAATGGGATCTTTTCAAAATTACATCTTCTAACTGCCTATTGACTGTTTTAATAAAGATGTTTTTTCTTAAATATCTCTGTGTTAATTCTGTCCCCAGCCATCTGTTATTGTTTATAACAGGTTTTTAACAGGTTTCTAAGTATGCAATCCTCTCATGCACAGGCAATGATCATTTTACTTTCTTCTTTTCAGTACTTGTATCTCTAGTTTCTTTGTCTTACATAACCGTATGGGTTAGTATCTTTAGAACAATCCTACATAATAGAAACTTGAATGGATGTTTAATTTTCTCAAATGCTTTTTCAACCCCTGTGAGATTGATAATTAGATTTCCTTCCTGGAATCTATTGATTTAGTGAATAAATTAATGGATATCCTAAAATTAAACCCTTCTTACATTCCTGGAATAAATGCCACTTGCTCACTGTGGCAGAGACTTTGTAGGTAGTGTTTTCATTATCTTTATTTTCAGGATACTTAACAGCTTCAGTCTGGTTTTTCTTTTTTGCCCAAAAGTTATTTAATAATGAGTTTTTAATATCCAGGGAGTAGGAACTTTTTGTATTCATTATTAAATTCCAGTTTTATTGCCTTGTGACTAGAGACTATCATTTGGACTCTTTCTAATTTTGGGGATTTATTGAAATTTCCTTCTCTTAGAGACAACTATTTCGCTAATTCTTGGCTCCTCAAATCTCTAACACCCCTTCTCCATCTTCACTCTCAGCCGATGGCGTGTTTCCACTTCACTGGAAAACAAAATGGAAGCATTCAGGAGAGAGAAGCTTCACAACATCTTTCTACCTACCAGGATCTGGACCCTATACATGGCTCCCTCCACATCCCTCTCCCATTGTGGAGTAAACCTTGCTTCTATCCAAGTCCAAGCTTTGCATGCTCATTAGATCTTATCCCACTTACTTACTCAAAGGCTTTGCTCCAGCAGTTTTCCCTCTTTCTCCTATATCACCAATTTTCCCTCTCTACTAGGTCATTTCCACCAACCAGCTCAAAACCGTATTGCTATCTTTCTCATCTTAAAAACAGAAACACAACAAATTTGAGTTGACTTCTCCTTCCGGCACCCCCTCCCCACTTCACAGCAAAACTCCTTGAAAGATGGTTTAATCTCCCTCTTTCCCTTTTCTCTCGTCTTCTCACTTAAACCTACTCCAGTCAGAATCTGGACTCACCACCCAACCTGTGCTTGTCAATATCACCAATGACTGCCATGTTGCTAAATCCAATTCTCAGCCTACATCACACGTGACCTATCAGTAACACCTTGTGACAGTTCATTGCTCCCTTCTCCTGGAAGTAATTTCTTCACTTGTTCTCTAAGATACGACCCACTTTTCCTTCCACTCCACTAGCTGCTCCTTCCCAGTTTCCTTTGCTGGTTCCTCTTTTGCCCCTTAACCTAATGTTGACGTGCCCGGGGGCTCAGTCCATGGATCTCTTAAATCTCTTCTGTTCTCTCTGTATGCACTCACTCCCTTGCTGATTCTCTTCCAGTTTCATGGCTTTAAATAGCACATACCTGCAAATGATTCTCAAATGTATGCTTCCACCCATGGCCCTCCCCCAAATATGAGCTCATACATCCAACTGTCAACTCTGTATCTCCACTCAGATGCCTAATAGAGGTCTCAAATGCATCATACCCTAAACTGAGGTCCTGATCTTCTTCACCCACAGAACCTGCTCTACCCCTTCTATGCCCTGGCTCTGGAGGGCCTTCAGTAATTAGAGAGAATGTGTTTTTTGTGCTTAGATAAGTGTTTACTATAGCAATAGCAAGGGATGACTCATTGCCAGGAAATGGCCAGCAAAGTATCTCGATATCATAAAATCCTTTAAGTATGAGCTAACCTTCACATACAGGGTCCTTGTATTACCTCTTTTTAAGTTTCACTAAAATACTCTGACCTTCAAAAGACCTCATCCTTGTATATTTAAGGACTATTCTCTTTCCTAATTAAAGTCAGATGGTTGTCTTGTGGGTTTTTTTTTTTTTCTCTTTCCTGAGCTGTCTCTTAACAGCTGTGGTGTATTGCCAAGGAGTTTCAGTGGACAGACATGAGATTCCTTTATGATGTTAAATGACATATTACATTGTTTCTTCCACAAACTACAAAAGATGAACATCATAGGCAATATTAAATCTTGTGCAAGAGTTATCCATTTTATAAAATACATGTTGATTTCTAAAATATAGCCACATAATGGTTTTTTGGCAGTTTTCCTAACATGTGCTCTATTTCATGAGAAATGTTTTCAAGACAATTGGGTAATCTCCTTTGGTTTCAAATTTTTAGACAACAAACAACAACAGCAAAAAATTATATCTGACCTTACATTCTGGAATGGCACAACCATTATTAAAGAACCGTTATATTAAAATTAAGGCTTACCAATGTGATCATTGATTCAGGCAAGGGTCATCAACTGACGCTTAAACTGTTGAATAGTACATTACATGGTCTCAGATTATCATTATACAGATTACTTATTAATCACAATGGAAAGAACTGCAAGATATCACCAAACCAAGTGATCCAAATTGACATCATTAATAATAAGACAAACTGTCATTATGTATCTCCTGATGTGAAGGGAAAGTATATAACCTCATGTGCTTAGTATTCTCACCAAAAATGTTTAACCTCAATATAATCACAAGGAAACAAACAAAAAAATCCAACCATAATGATTCTATGAGTATGTAGGAAAAAGTCCTTTGTTTGAGAATATGCATTTAGGGTTGACATAACATAATAAACACAATTCACTTTCAAATGATGAGAGAGAGAGGAAGAGGAGCAAAGTGTGGATAGTTGTTGAACGTAGATGAAGGGTATACAGGTGTTCATTGTTCTGCTCTTTCAAAATTTTCTGTAGGTTGAAAATTTTTCAATATAAAAAGTTAGAGAAAAAGTCATCAATTAGTGGTTCTGAAGTAAAAATATCGATTGGAAGTAAACATATCAATTGTTACAGTCATATATCTCTGTAACCTGCACTCACTGCAGTATTGCATTGAGATTTATTAAAAATGACAGAAGATATGTCTACCTGAAAACTCCAGCAGAGCATTTGTTTTCAAGATGGTGGAATAAACCACTGTTAAAATTAAAGATGTTATTTGAGCTAAAGAAATAATGACCACAGTCACCATCTACCTGGTCTCTCAAACCAGCAGATTCATTTGCTCTTAATTCCTCCTCCCTTCTGCCTTCCAGCCCCCATATCGAATCATCCAGTTACAATCTCTCTGGAATTTAGCTGCTTCTCTCTGTGTGTCAGGTACTATGTGATCACCGGGAAGACTCCACAACTATAAACATGCTGCTCTTCTACAGGGATCACCCTGTTCTTCTACAGGGATCACCCTCCTTCTCTTCTCTCCCAGGTAGTGCTCCTCCTCATCCAGGTTCAAGGCCATCTCCTCTATGAGCATGGAGGTTTGCTTTTCCTTCTGCTGCTTCCCATCGCATTTTGTGCTCCCCAGAACACGTCTCCCATGGGGCTGTGCTGTGCTCTGCCTGGATGTTCCTGTCTGTCTTTCTGCTGGACTGTGCCTCAAGCATCTCTGGACCCCCTATGCCTGGCAGAGCTAACAGGCACATAGACAATGTTCAATTAATGTCTGCAGGACTTAATCAGGGAACCAGGGAAGACCTGACATGCTAAATGTGAACTACAGTGGAAAACCTCATTTTGACCAAGATAGTTCCTAAAGTTATGTTGATCCAAATTGTACATCTAATCTGTTATAATTTTTACTTTAAAGCTTTATAAAGAAATCAAGGCATGGCTAATTCAATGCACTGTGAGAATGCAGAAGGCAACCATTTTGAATAATAGACTATGAAAAAACTCTGTTACAACTGAAAATACTCTGGTAGGAAATGGGTTTAAGAGAACATGTTTTAGGGAAACAGGGTGGTTGGGCATGTCAGAATTTTGGAAGAATAAAAGGCAAGAGAAACAAGGCTGACTAGAGCAGGAGTGACACTAGAAATTAGCAACATTTTCCAGTCCATACTTCCGAGAGTACTATGTCATGATACATCCTGGAGTAGTCACTGGCAGTGTTGGCCTCACTCTATCCCTTTTAGAAACCATTTTGAGGAATGGGAAACAAGATTCCAGTACTGTCACCCATTCAAGTTCAGTGTTTTCAGGCAGCTGGTGAAAAGACTTGCAGAGGACTTCTTTAGCATCTTCTGTAGCAGCATGTAGGGGCATTTTTGCAAATAATGTATTTACAAGGGAGCAATTGGGAATCAAAACCATACCTAACATTAAATTTCATATCCAATGTGAATGAATTTAAAAGTGAAGGGAGATGGGAAGTTACTGTTTAATGGGTGCAGAGTTTCAGTTTGGGATGATGAAAAAGTGATGGACATAGATGGTGGTGATGATTGCAACAATAATGTGAATGTACTTAATGCCACTGCATTGTGAGCCTAAAAATGGTTAAAGTGGCAATTTTGTGTTATGTACATTTTATCACAATTTTTTAAAAAACACCAGGGGAGAAATATCTTGAGTTAAAGTGGGACATTTTTAGATTTGCCAAACCACAGATCTTTGAAAAGCTGTTTGGGAAATTCTGAGGGACTCTCTTTCTTTCCATACTAGTTCTTACCATCCTGATGCATTCACTTATCCTTGTTACATGACATTGCTCAGAGTTATGGAGGTGGGGAGAGGCTCATAGTCTCAACTTTCCTCTGTATGGAGATCTGGCTCCACAATGTAAGATATGCAAGACAGTGTCATGTGTCTTTGCAAGTGCCCTGTGTCTGTCGAGCTCAAACTTCCTGGTCTGTGCCAGGCAGGGCACACCTTTACCACCCGTTACCTTTAATCTCTCCTATCTTGCTGCTGGAACTACTGAGATTTAGGGTCCAGGAAGAAGAGTGTGTCAGGAGCACATTGTCTACCACATCAAAAATATATTTTTGTCAAATGTCAAATAAATGTGTGTGTGCACAAGGAGGACGCTTTTTAAAAATTTTTTGCTTGTGGTCTAAAAATGTAAACCTGACTTAAGGTTCTCTTCCTATGTCTAAGGATTTGTTGATGTGACATCTTTGCATATAGCATTGGTATTGTGATCAGAGAAGTCTAACGAAAGTTATCTTTTAAAAAATAGTGGGCTTACACCACATCAGCATTAAATTGGTACTAATTGATCAACATTTATGTGTACATATAGAAGTAACATTCTTCGGGGACGGGGGAGGAAGGGATGGGTAAATTCATACCCAGCAGGTGTGGTGCACATTGTCTGGGGGAAGGCCCACTTGTAGCTTTGACTAGGGCAGTACAAAGGCAATTTATGTGACCAAAGTGTTTGTACCCCTGTAATATTCTGAAATAAAAAACAAATAAATACAAAATAAAAATAAATAGCGGCTTCTTCTGGATCACTTGGAAAAGTCTCTTCTCCCCTCCTTTGGAGTTGCTGACCTTTCTTCTCTGTTTCACAGTTGTTTACTTGCACCCCAAATTTTCTTGCTGAGGGGAACCCTGCCTTTTTAAGATATACTCCCTGGGGTTACACTGAGATAATCCATGTTAAAACTGAGACTCTAAAGACCTCAAGGCATAGGCAAATAGTGAGGCACAATGGCCACATTACTACCTATTGGCCATCTATTACTATTAATAATTGCCATACTACTAAACGGATGCAAAGGGAGACCCCATGACACATGTAGTGCCCATGTTTGTTGGAAGAATATGCGGCCTGTTTCCCTGTTATACTCTAGTACTGCAGAGATAAGGCAGATGTTTCTCTCAACAAGAGCTTTCCAATGTTTGTGTGAAAGTAACGTCTTTGGGCTGACAAAGAATGGTGCCAACAGCATCTTGGCCTCTTCATACTCCCTCCTCCCCTCTTCACAGTATCTTGAGTGCAGACCACACTTCACCTGGAATGGTCTCCAAGAACCCTATTTCTTCCCCTGCATTGACAGCTTACCCTTATATGCTGATTTGAATCTATTGCTTATGATGATTAACAATACCACTGATAATAATAGCTCCTTTTGTGCTGCTATTTAGCTACTTTGCTTATGTCATCACATTTCAATCCCAAGAGGTAGCATAGATATCATCCATTGCATTTCCTAGATGCAGAAATTAAAAGACAAAGGAGTTATGTGATTTTCCCAGGTCTCTCTGAAGCTTTTAATGGTGCTATGTGTGCTACTTGTGACTTGATTGTACTGGGTGGGTCCAACTTTGGATCTTCAAATAGGTGGCAGGTACATTCAGGGTCAGGAGATCTTTCTTCCTCAGAATCCTTTTTCATTCCTCAACCTTTTCTTAAAAGACCCTGTCCTCCCATCTGATAGAGAAGCAAGTCTAATGTAAATAACATCTAAAGTATACTTTCCAGACTTTTATCAACTGCAGAAAACAAAGGGGACTTACAATGCTGAGAACCATTCTCAACACTCCACAAACTGGTCACACGTCACTTGGCACTCCAAGCATACTTCACAGAGTTTTCCATTTTTGTTCTCCCAAGTAACCTAGCTACATGGATGGCAATTTCCCAAAAGGGAAATTTGGTGTCAACCAGAGGGGTTAAAAAACTATTTGAAAATAAAAGGGCAAAATGTTTAATTTATTAGAAATTAGCAACTACTTTTATTTGAATTCCATGAGATAACATAAAGAACCAGAATGTATCCATCTGTTTTGTCCCCTTTTTTGTATGTATGGGTTTTTTTCTTCCTTTGGCAGTAGCAAAGAGTAGGTGGGATTTAGCATTATCAGAAAATAGAATATTTAATTTTTACTGGAAGTTCAAAAAGATACCATGCAGTATATAGACACAGCTGTTGGGTGTTGATACGTAGCATATATTATTAATAACATACATAATATAGCAGGACTACATCTACAATTTTAAGGGAATTTTCCCTATTCATGAACAGAAATCTTAATATTTTATGAAACCCAGAAATAAGAGAAGCAACAGGATTCCTATCAAATGAGCACCAAGGGCTTAATTCAATAATCCTTAGAAAATTGATATGGAAAAATACTGACCTGGGAGACAAGGAACCTCAACTCCTGTCTCAACTCTGCCTTCCACTCTGTGATCTTGGACAAGACGTCTAAGTTTCTTTTGCTTCCATTTCCTCACCTGTAAAAAAACATGGTGACTGAAAATGCTATTATAGGCTTTTCTACCTTTAATTTCTTTAATAGACTAAAGTTATCATATGGAAGCAACTTTCAGGGACTTGAACTCTTTCTTTTAGTTAATGAATGTTAGAAAAAGATTAAAACTAACAGCTGAGCTTACTCAAAATTTCTTTTTCTAGAGGGGTTTATAGAGCAAATGTGAACAGCTTGATTTGGAATCTTGTTGCTCAATTTTTTTTATTTTAAATTAATTATAATATTTTTATACACTCATACTTTCCAACACTTGAAGGAGCACTAATGGTTTCTCCCATCTTTTTTTTTTTCTTCCGAAGGCTTTGCATTATTTTATTTATCCTTACGATATATGCATGAGGGAGATAATATTGTCTCCCTTATTAGATGAAGAAGCTGAGGCTTAGAAGATTAAATGGATTTCAGCAGATCATACAGCTCTTTCAAATCCAAGCCCATTTCTTTTTGAAGCATTCACTAACAATGATTATATTATAGACTGTAGGGCTTTACTCTTCAAAAAGTGTAGGGGTATGTTAAAATGTAAACGTTACTCCAACAAATGCAAGTAAAAAGTTAACTCTCAAACTAACAATTCATTATGCACTTACATCTATCAGTCATTCTTTACCATTTAATAGTATAGTTGTTTTTACAGTAATAAGAAAAAAAAAACTAAAGTAATAATTTGTGTGCTTCAAGTGAAAAAGGGGGGTGGGCAATGGTTGAATCCATTTGAATTTAATTCTGCTGCAGCCAATCTTTTACAGAAATGAGGTTATAATATAAATGAATGTATGCTTGTACTAGAGGGAAACATACATAGTCTTTAAAGTTATTCAATTTATATCGCTACTGAGCTGTTAAAGTGTTGGTGAAGTAGCACGTATATAAATATGACACCAGTGACAGCTATAAAGATAAACCTCTTACGTTGTAACTTCACAATTTAAGCACACAAGACTAAATTTGGGGAATAAATCATGATAACAGTAGCCAGTATATTTATATGAAAATGAATAAATGTTCTATACTATCAGTTTATTAACTTGTAATGAGTAGATACTTTATCATCACTTTGTAGATTTTTTGAAATACCTTGGCAAAGTAGTGTTACAGATACTGCAGACTCATCTGGTTGCTAAGAAATTAATTTTATTACCCAAGAAATTGATTTTCTCAGCACTCAATAGTATGTTAGACTGGAAGAATGTGTGCCTGACCCAACAAATTAGCCAACTATACGACAAACATAGTGGGGGTATGTTTGGTTATATTGTTACTTTACCTGGGGAAGATAAGAAGAGATAGAGAGTATACATAGGCAGGGAGAGGGATTAAAGATGATGATAGCACTCAGGGCACAGTGATGTGGAGCCTCATGGAGCAAGTTCCCAGGATTCTTACATGGAATAGATATTATGGGAATGTGTCCTGTCCAGGAGAAGTGTGCCCACAGGCAGCTCCCCACGTGGTATATTGTGATGGCCATTTCTGCAGTGTGATAGGGGGGTCACCACAAGATCCTTTGGTCCCATGCTTCCCACTATGACATACCCTGTTACTTCATGGTTCCATTATTTTGGGTTTGCCCAGGAACAAAGGCTTTAATTTGAGGAAGCTCCAAAGTACAAATCCAGAAACAAAAGGATCATCCAAAGAGTGACCCCAGGAATTTCTCTGGATTTCATGGCAACAAGGTTGTTGTGGGTCCCCTTCCCTCCAGCTGGACAAGCTGGACAGTCAACTTAATGTCCAAGGAACAAGAGGAACCAAGATCTCCATGTATTGCCCAGCAATCCTCTAAAGAGCTGGGTGGGACCTAAACAAAAACTAGCAGCTGAGTCTACAATTTCCTGTGCAAAGACACTGTTATAGTCAGCCTATTAAAATGAAAAACAGCCAAGGGAGTGGTCCCTTCATGCAGCAGAGCTCCACAGTGGACCCAGCCACCTCTCTTCAGGATGCTGAAAGAATAAGGGACCCATGCATTTGTTGACTCTCCTGCCCACAATTTCCAGCATCAGCTGACATCAGTGGTGTTTGCCTGAGCTCTTTGTATCATACTTCATGAATATTAGAGTTTAAGGAACCATAGAGGAGGCCCAAGAGGGATGTAGTAACAAATTTAAGATCACCCAGCCTGCTAATGGTAGAAACAGGGCTGGAATCCAGGTCTTCTATGCCTTTCATAAGATTAGCACACCTCTGTGCCCCCTAAGCTTCTATTTTAGGTTAGCAGTAGCTAGGGCTTCACCAAAATAGGCAACTATTCACTAGTTCAAGTCATTTAGAAGTGATGAGTAAAATGGAAGTTACTCCATTCCCTCCTCTCACTATACTAAAATCCAGTGAAGGCCAATCACCCCCGGAGACCTATTGTCTACAACTTATAAAATTACATACAATTCCACTTCTAGGTATAGACTCAAAAGAATTGAGGGCAGAGAGTCCGATAGATATTTGTACGCTCATGGTCATAGCAGCATTATTCACAATAGCCAAAAGGTAGACACAACCTAAACGTCCATCAATGAATGAAAGGATAAACACAATTCTATACACAACAATGGAATATTATTCAGCCTTAAAAAGGAAGGAACATGATAAATGCTGTAACATAGATGAATCTTGAAGACATTATGCTTAGAGAAAGAAGCCAGACACAAGAGGAAAAATACTGTATGATTCCATTTATAAAAGGTACCCATGAATACTCAAATTCATAAAGTCATCATGTAGAATAGTGATTACCAGGGCCTGGTAGGAGGGAATAATGGAGAATTATTGTTTAATGGGTACAGAGTTTCTGTTTGGGATGCTAAAAAGTTATGGAGATGGATGGTGGTGATGGTTGTACAACACTGTGAATGTACTCAATGCCACTAAACTACACACTTAAAAATGGTTAAAATAGTAAATTTTATGTTATGTATTTTTTACCACAATAAGGTCTCACCACAAAGAAATGATAAATGATTGAGGTGATAGACATACTAAAAACTGTGATTTGATCATTACATGATGTATATATGTATCAAAACATCACATTGTACCCCATGAATATGTACAATTAGTATGTATCAATTAAAACCAAAATAAAACTTAAAGCAACAACAAAAACAAACACAAAAGTACATACCAAAAACTTATAGAAACCCAAAACCAAAACAACTTTTGGATTTAGGCATGTAACTGTGTAACCTCATTTTTTTCTGGCAAATTTCCTTGTTCTATCACTCTCCATTCTCAGAAATCCACTCACACCACCACCCAATTTGTCTGGCAGAAACTAATCATGGCATCCATCTTCTTAGGTGGTTTTTACTTTAGTGATACAAAATCTCATCGACACTGTTCACCAGTGTCTGCTTGGATCTC
Organism: Lepilemur ruficaudatus; assembly: GCA_963574885.1. Lineage (NCBI taxonomy): Eukaryota > Metazoa > Chordata > Mammalia > Primates > Lepilemuridae > Lepilemur > Lepilemur ruficaudatus. The sequence continues at coordinate 19,204 of CAUYRT010049037.1, forward strand.
TTACCATCCTCTTACATCCAACCAATTGAAACCAAACTCATTCTCCTTGCTCCCAAACCATCACCCCTTTCTTTTTTCTTGAAATCTGATAAAGGTCCCACCATTCTCCTAGATAATTAACTTCAAAAATCTTATAGCCATATTTAATACTTCATTCTCTCTTTACCTATCCCCTGTCCTATACTTCTGGTTGGTACTTCTGAATGTAGAGGAGAAAGCATGAGCTTTGGCTAAATCTCTGGGTATGCTGGACTTTTATTTCTGGTAAAAGGTGCTACTGTGGTCATGTGAATGTGCATACGTTACTAAAGACAAAGGCAGTGAAGAAGGAAGCTCCATGCTTGGGAACAGCCCAGCAAACTGCAATCTGAGTGATGGCCTAAGTGAGGATTTCAAGAACAGAGAGTGAGGTAAGAAGGAAATTTAGTAGAAAAAGAGGGGTTGTGAAATAATGTGACTGGATCCAAAAATGGTCTTGGTAATGAGCAACTGTACCAAACAGGTTCAAATCTCAGGTTTACTGCTTTTTGCTGTGTAAAGTTGGACAAGTCGCTTAACTCCTTGGGCCTAAATTTTCTTTTTTATAAAATGGAAATATCCACTTATTTATTTCAGTGTTGCAATTATTAAATAAAATAATCTATGTAAAGTCCCTACCACAGAGTAAACATTTGTAATGGTTACTTCTCAGTTATTACTTCTCCAAAGTGTCAGTGTTCACATTAGTCCCTTGCTTGCCTGGCTCCAATGTCCCTGCTTCTATGCATTTAATGTCAACCTCTTCTCCCCACCATTATAATCTATCTATATTCTCATCTGAACTCAGCCTCTTAAGCTCTCCTGTGGTGCCCATTTGATGCTTTCCATTTCCAATTGCCCATTTCATTTGATACAGTTATTTCCCCTATTAGATTGCAGGCTCCAAGGGGGAAGACATTATGTTGTTCAGTATTTTATGCTTTCTACAGCAAGCAGAACTATAAGACAGGGTCTTTATTTTGTTCACTGCTATATTCACAGCATCTAGAACAGTGCCCATAACTTAGGTGCTAAATGAATGAATGAATGAATGAATGTAATTTGGGAGTGACTCTCAAGACTGATGCATTTCTTGTGCAAATCAAATATGCTCCCTTGGATCCTATTCTTATTCTTCAAAGTAGAGTTTGTGATGAAAGTAAAAATCTATCAGATACTATCACCTGAAAAATAAGGTGTCGAGTGAAATGGTCAATTGACCAACAATTTTCTGTCCAGCCAATCCAGGAGTAGCTCCAGTAGAGTGAGATCATCCTCTTGCTCAGTCACTTATAGCAATTATGCTTTCAGGTTAAATGTGTTTATATAGAAGAAAAAGTTATAGAAGAAAGAGAATATTTTTTTAAAAAAATGATAATAAAGACATCTACCAAATAAGAAACACTCAAATAACATTGAGAGCACTTCATACTTGAGGCTGAAACATCAATTATTGAACTGAAACCTCTCCTCTCTTCTAAGGTAAGCATTTAGGGCTATAAATTTTCCTCAGCACTGCTTTAGCTGCATTCCACAAATTCTGGATGCTGTATTTTCTATATGCTCTTTCCTTATAGGCTTTTTCTTTGCCCCATGGATTGTTTAGAAGTATGTTGTTTAATTTAGAAGTGTTTGAACATTTCCCCTTTTCTGTTATTGATTTCCAGTTTGATTACATTGTAGTTAAAGAACATATTTTATATGACTTCAATTCTTTTAAATTTATTGAGGTGATATTTATGTACCAGTATATGATCTATTTTGGTGAATGTTCTACGGTTGCTTGAAAGAATCTGTATTCTGTTGTTGTTGGGTCAAGTATTCTGTAAATATCAATTGGCTCCTGTTGGTTGATGGAGTTGTTCAATTCCTCTGTATCTTTGCTAGTTTTCTGTCTAATAGGTCTATCAATTGCTTTCAGTTCTATCAGTTTTTTTGTTTCATATATTTTGAAGCTCTGTTGTTTATTGCATAGATATTTAGGATCACTATGATTTCTTGTTGGATTGATCCTTTTAAAATTATATGAAGTCCCTTGTAATTGTCTTGACTCTGAAATATACTTTATCTGATATTAATATAGTCATTCCTGCTTTTTTGATTAATGTTAGCATGATATGTTTTCTTCCAATCTTTCACTTTTGACCTACCTGTGTTGTCTTTGTTTTTAAAGTAAGTTTCTTATAGACAGCATATAGTTGGGTCACAGTGATCCATTTTCACGTTTACTGAATCTATCTTCTGACATCTCTGCACTCTATTGTTGAGCCCATCCAGTAAGTTATTTTTATTATTGCATTTGTCAGCACTATAATTTCCAGTTGGTTCTGTTTGTAACTTCCATTTCTTTGTTGAGGTTTTCCATTTGTTTTAAGGAAATTCATAATTACTATTGATGCAATTTTATGGTGGCTGCTTTAATGTCTCTTTCAGATAGTTCCATTCATCTTGGTATTAGTGTAAATGCATTGTCTTTTCTCATTTAAGTTGATATTTTCCTGGTTCTTGGTATAATAAGTGATTTTAGCTTATATCCTGAACATTTCATATATTATGTTAGGAGATTATGGATCCTATTTAAATCTTATATTTTAGCAGGCAGTCACCCTGTTTAGGTTTAGCATATAGGCTCTTGTCTAGTTTTATGGGCTGTAGTTCCAATAACATTTCAATTTTCTAAGCCCTTGCAGTGCCATTCTGTTCTTTTTTGAAATCTGGCTGCATCTTGATTTCATCCTTCAAGTCCTGAGACCCACATTTCTTTCTCTCCTGTTTCACAGTCTTCTTATAATTGTTGAATCTCTCTAGGATATTTAGTTCTATTCAGAGGAGAAGAGCAGGAAAGTGTGAGTCTATGCCATTGCCACAGAACCAGAAGACCTGAACTCCATACTTGAAATACAGAGCAGAGCACTCCATGCTTTAAATAACATTAACTGATAAGGGTATCATCTTTCCAAGGTGTTACCAAGGTGTCCACTTAAACCTAGTTCCTGGAGGGCAAGATAAATACTGCATCTCCTTTCTGATGTGGATTTGAAGTTCTCCCTTAATCTGGCATTTATTATAATTTAAAATATAGAATGTTGGAAGAGTGGCAACTCAAGATTAGCATTCTGTCTTGGAAAACCATCCTTAATGAATTAAGTGAATTGGGCGACAGGCCTCAAAATCCCCATGTATCCTTATAACTCAAAAAGAATCCAATAAGCTATACTATTAGATACCACTGGTTTTTTTAAGGACCAGTGAGGGAAATTTCTCCCTACTCAAAAATAGCTATTTCTTCAAAGTAACCTACTCTTTTTATCCTAAAAACAATATGGATCCAGCACCTGTCCAGGTTTTCTTCTGTATGCTAGAAATGGAAGATGCTCCAGGCCAAATCTGTGCTCCCCATACCTCCCCCCAGCAAATGTGTAGGACTTTATGGAACATATTTTGTATATTTCTTCCTACCTGTATTTTCCCTTATGTCCTTCCCATTTTTATCTTAAAACCTGTAATTTTGTGTCCATTTTGGAATGTGATGGGATAAAAATTAACAGAATATCAAAGTTTCCCTTTCATAGATATACAAGAAGAAAGCGTCTCCCATAACATTTACTGGGGAAGGAAAAGCCCCTGCCCTAACCTTCCAGGTACTTCCAGCAGCATTATGGCCAAGTGGGTACAGGGAGAGAAGAGCTGCTGAGAGGGAGAGAAAGGAAGCAGGGCATTGCAGAGAAGAGCCTGGTGCCTCTTGAGTGACATACGAGCAGGAGCCACACTGCATTCATTCTTGCATTTCTGTGCCTAACAGCCCCTGGCACATAGCACAGAGTGGGTGCCCAGTAAAAGTTTGGTGAATTGAATTGAATGTCCTCTTTAGAAAGAACCTGCCCTACAAAATGCAAAGGCATGAGTGCAGTGTGGGAGGAAGCTACTCCCCATCTCCACTCACACTAATCAAGTCCCCCGTGGAGACTTAGCAGCCTAGTATCTTGAAAACAGCAGCAGACTTGGCCTTCCAGGAAATGACTAAATAAAAGAGCAAGTTTTGAGAGTGCAGACTTGACTTACCAAACCAGTAACCACAAGGATGGTCCATAACCGCTTCAATCATCTGTAGAGCATGGCGGTGATTAATTGGAACCAACCAACCATGTCTGAATTGTTTTTCACGTCAAATTTGGAGAGAGCCCCCACCTCCTGCCATGGAAAACTATAGCCAGAAGACCGCTTCCGGAAGACTTCCTGTCTGTGTTTCCTTGAGATGATGAAGGAAGGCTCAGAAAACAAGCCCCAACTCTTCACCAGCTGACTTCAGACACACTCAATTTCAGCTCACCGGAGTCAGCATAATTCAGTCACTTATGTGCAGCCAGAGGTCACCGCAAACCAGCAGTCTCTGCACAGACACCTTCCAGGCCGGCTGCTGCTGGCAGATGTCTACATCCATCCAAACAGATCTGCAGATGATGTGAATGACATCTCCCATTGCCCTTTAAAATGCTTTGGTACCGGAGCTCTCAGCATCCCCATTTTAAGCCACTCAGGTACATAAGAGTCAGTCAGCAGTTCCAATTAGGGGATCAGAAAAGAAACGGGTAAGTCTTCTCCCAGATGGCTGTGGTCTGAGGAGCGAGCAGCATGGATGTCACTAATAGATTTTGCCCAGTCTCTGCGCAAGGAGCCAGACAAGCACAGAGCGCCCATTAAAGGGCGAGCCCGCTTTACAACTCCCAGCCTCCTCATCAAGACAATTCGGCCAAGCGTCGGCTCTGGAGCCAATTTGGTTTCCGAGCTCCCGTCCTTTATTTTATCACCAGCAAACAGGGCCCGTGGTGAGCCAGTGAAATTATCTTCAGCCCATAATCAGAATTCTGCCGTTCCCCCCGGTCCTCCACTTTGCAAGGATTTCTGGGAGGCGGTGCCCAGGGAAGAGCCGAGCAGCCATGCCAATTAGCTGTGACCTTCAGACCCGGACGCAGAGGAGTCATGCTGTGGGAAAGGGAGAAATGTCTCATCAGAATGGAAAACACATCTCACAGCACAAATGGTGTCTCTTTGGGGCAGTTAGTACGCACATAAATAGAGAGCTTACTGTGGTGACTCAAGCCCTCTCCCTAATTTATTCCTCAGGATCATGTCTCCTTTACCCTTTTGGGGGAAAAGGGAAAAGAAAGAACATTGGTAAGTATATTAGGTAGATAGAACAAATCTAAACCTAAAATGTTGTTGCTTTAATCAATGGTCATTTGTTCTCTCTCCCAAGCCTGACGGTGGTACTGGCTGGGCTGGCTCATGCTTCTGTGTCACCTGTTGGGCTGGCAGGGGGCTCCCTGGTCTAGAATGGTCTCACCTGCGATGGCTCAGCAACATCCCCCTTGGGCTAATCCAGGCTCATCCTCATGGGAACAGCAGGGTTTGGGGGTCTGGGGGGAGTGGAACCAAAAGCTAGGCTGGAACCTGCAAAGCAGCACCCCTGACACATTCCACAGGCCAAGCCAGATTCAAGAGGTGGGGAAAGAGACTCCACCTCCTGATGCCACAAAGTCTCACGGCAAAGGGCACGGATCTGGAGACGGATGGATAAGTGGAGCCATAACGCAATGGCTCAGCCATGGTGGGAGAAGGGCGGGTAGAAGCAGTTTGGTGCAAAGGAGGAGCAGGTTCAGGTTGTCTAAAGGAATGGAATTGTGCCTCCCCCTGGCTGCCTGGCTTCCTCTTCTGCCGATGCCCCCTCTTCAGCCCTCTCCTCAAGCACTGAAAAGTCAAATACATATTTGGGAAAAATTCGACCAGGTGTCATGATTCAGGTGATCGGCAGCTCCTCCCTGTTGAGAGCTGTTGGCTTCCCCAGGTGTAGGGGGCGCATCTCGGCAGTCAGCCTTGAGACCAACATGTCAGGGGGGCTCCTAAGGCCAGGAGGGATCTCCCAGGCTCCAGTGGGTACTCAGGCTGCTTGTGCCAAGGAGTGGGACTGTGAAGAAGAGAATCTTAGCCTTGCTCTGTAAGATCCGGCTCCGGCCTACCTGTCCTGCACCATCATTTGCCATTTCCTCTCCCCTGCACCCGCCACCTGGCATGCTGAGCAACCTTCATTTCCTGAAATGTGCCATGAAAACTCAGCCCCAAGTCTTTACACACACCTTCCTCCTGCTGAGAATGCCTCTCCCCAGCCAGACGGCTCCCCTCACCCTCCACGTTCAGCATGAGGGTTGCACCTGCAGGTTCCTCCCACTCTGTGCTTCCAAGACTTACCCGCACCGGAGTGCTCCTCACTCCACTGCAGTTGTTTGCCTTGTTTTCTTCGTGATTTTGTCAGCACCTTGAAGGGCAAGAACCAAGTCCTTCATCTCCCTGTTCCCAGGACTGAATTCAGAGCCCAGCACAGAGAAGTTCTTAATGCAGCTTCACTTTCTCCTCCGGGAACGCTACAACCCTCATTCATGGAGTTAAGCACAGGTTTGCAAAATCCTTATTATACTTTTCCCACCCCTTTGGAGCAAAGCAGACTTGTCCTACTCCAGTTTTGTAGATGACTTGGGCAGATTTTGACTAATTTGCCTAAGATCAACTGGCTCCTAAGTGGCAAAGCGAGAACCGAAATCTTGGTCTTCAAAGTCTCAGCCCAGTGCCTTTTCTCTCTAACTTCAGGTTTAAAAATATTTATCTTGCAAAGTCTTTACTTATTCCAAAAGAGAATTTAGTCAACAGATGCTTATGTGCCTACCTAATGTGTCAGGCATGGTTCTTGAAGCTAAGAATATAGCAATGCATAGGACAGGTGAGGCAGGGAATCGGACAACAAACAGCAGCTATTTAATTTGTTTATTTACAAATGAAATAGATAGCATCCACTACGTGCCAGACACCGTCTGCCTGCATTTTTCATTTTCAAATGAAGAAACTGAAACATGGAGAGGTGAAATGATTGGCCGGGGTCACGCAGCTGGTCAGTGGCAAAACAGGTACACGAAGCCAGTCTGATTTCTCAGTCCTTGCTCAGGTTGCCTGGTATAAAGTGTTTTTAAATGTTAGGCGTGACATTGTACAAGATATATTTGGTCTTTGTCCAGTTTTCTGGCACACAACTCCTCAAATCCTTGACATCTGGCTTTCTGTGTAATGAGATGACTGTGGCTGGCAGCGCTGGGGTAGCTTCAGGATGGGGCTGGTCACCAGAAAGTCCAAGGCAGGATTAGAGTGTTGGGACTTGGAGCCCCACCGGACCACTAGGAAGAGAGATGGGCTAAAGGTTAAGTTGATCAGCAATGGCCAGTGGTTTACTCAGTCATGCCCACATAATGAAACTTCTATAAAAACTCAAAAGAACAGGGTTCGGAGAGCTTCTGGGTAGCTGAACATGTGGAGGTTCCTGGAGGATGGTGTGCCAGGGGAGGGCTTGGAAGCTCTGAACCCCTTCCCATCCCTCACCCTACACATCTCTCCATCTGTATCTTCTGTAATTTTTTTTATAATAAACCAGCAAACATAAGTGTTTCCCTGATTTCTGTGAACTGCTCTAGCAAATCAATCGGACCCAAGGAAGAGGAAGAGGTGGTAGGATCCCTGATTTATAGCCAGTCGGTCAGAAGCACAGGTGAAACAACCTGGTGTATTGGAAGTGAGGTGCACACTGAGCCCTCAACCTGTGTGATCTTCATACAAATGGTACAAAGAGTAAAAAAACAAAACAAAACAAAAAAATTAAAAACAAAACAAAACAAATAATAGCTGGGCATTGAGAAGTCCCAACCATTTGTGAGCCTGAGGAAAGAGGATATCTTCAGCACAGGAGTTTGAGGTTGCAGTTAGCTATGATGATGCTACTACACTGTAGCACAGGTGACAGAGTGAGACCCCCTTCTCAAAAAACAAACAAACAAACAAACAAACAAACAAACAAACATAACAAAACAAATAATCGAGGAAAAGAGCATGAAGGCAAGAACAAGAGATTGGGATAAAAGAGTAGGAAAAAAAGCAACACAAAAGTAAAGTTAGATATAAAATTCAGGCCTTACATTCCCCTATACATTTTGCTTCTATTAATAGCATCGTGTCACAAATTTGATCATGAGCTTCCTCATGGCCATCACAAAGAGGGAAATATGGACAGCTCTATGATTCATAGTCTCAAAAGATAAGAAGAAAGATGTTTTTTAGAAGCACATCTATTCTTAGCACTGAGACATTGGGGGATTTTCTAGCTGCCTAAAATGTGAGTCAGAATTTGAAATTAATTAAAAGGAAAATTAAGGCATTTTATAAGTAGACAGAGGTATTTTGTAACTACATGGAGATGTACAAAGTTTGAATAGTTTGGGCATGGTGAAAACATCGAAACTGAATGTTAAAATCTTTATGTATTAATATATTAATCTTGTTTATATACAGAAGGTTTAGTCCACACTGAATTTACAAAAGCCACATTTTGAGGCTCAGATCATGTCCATGATAATAAAATGATTGATCCAAGAAATAGCTGATTCAATGGTTTAGGTTGATCTAAGGATGGAAGTGGGGGGTCGCATAGTCAGTCTTCTCATGCTGCCCTTACGGCGGTCAAGAAAAAGAGACTGATCACACAATGCCCACATAGAATGTGAGATGAGTCCATATGGCTCTTTATTGTATTCTTTTGACAATAGTTATTGCAAGCCTTTTTTCCCCCCTGCTTACTAGAAAATGGAGAAAACAGGCAGAGTGGTTAAAGAAGCCATGAGGAGAGAAGTTTCTCCACTAACCTGTGCACTTGTAAGTATAATAACAGCTCTCCTGTGTATCGAGCACTCACTCCACGCAGACAGGTCCAATTCCTTTCCGCACAATGCCTAAGTAGAAAGCGCTTTACCTTCTGGAGGCAGCATTTGGTATATCCGCCTACAAGTAGGGATGGGATTAATGGAAAGAGGAACCTCCCAGCCTTGGTTGGTGGGGTTAATCAAGTCCCAAAGTTTTGACGATGTAATAGAACATTTGGAAGCCACGCAAGTTGTCTGGGTTATTTGGAAATTACATTATAAACTGTAAATCCAGAGCTCTAATGGTCCCTACAAATTAAAGAAAGGCCAGGGCTGCAGATGGAGAATCTGGGATTATGTGCAGCAGTAATCACCGACAAATGTTCCATGGAAGAGAGGAGGAGAAAGGGCCATAGGGCCATGAATGAACCCACACTTGGGCCTATTCAGATCCTTTGCATTGCTTGAGACCTTGGTCCCCCCTTCACACCACCTTGCTGTTGTCATGCAGGAGGGGGACCAACAGAACACCACTGGGCTTATTGTCAGAATGTCATGGTGCGTTTCTGGAAGGCAATGGCAGAGCAGGAGAGGCGGGAACCAGACACAGAAGGAACAGATGGCAAGGAGATGGGAAGTGTGGAGAACTCACCAAGAAAGTGGCAAAGACAGGCGGGAGAGAAATGGCACAGTAGTTGGAGGATACAGTGGGGTACAGAACTATTCTTTTCCAAGATAGAGGAGACCTGCTGTGTGTGTTGGAAAAGTTAGGAAGGAAGAGCTGGGGGTAGATGCTGGAACAAATGCTGGAGTCAAGGAATGGGCAGGAGTTAGCTTTGGGATTATACTTAGAGGGGAAACAAGACTCCTCTGAGACAGCTCTACAAAACAGGCCACGAGAGTTCTATCTGGGGAAGGAAGGAACTCCTGCAGTCTATGTGGCCTCACGCTTCTCAGGAGGAATGGGCATGGTGGCCACCTGCTAAGAATGAGGGAAGAGAGAGAGAACTAGGGCTGGAGGGCAAGGGAAAGCGCAGGGGTGGCTTCCGTCACGTCCTACAGAGTGTGTAGGGAGGGGTGTGCAAGGAGCAGGTGCTAAGTATGAATGTCTGGAGCCATTCTGGGTGCTAGTGGGAAATTAAGGCTAAAACTCTGGCCTGGCACGGTTACTCATGCCTGTAATCCTAGCATTCTGGGAGGCTGAGGCAGGAGGATTGCTTGCGGTCAGGAGTTCAAGACCAGCCTGAGCAAGAGTGAGACCCCATCTCTACTAAAAACAGAAAAATTAGCCGGGCAACCTGGTGTGCGCCTGTAGTCTCAGCTACTCTGGAAGCCGAAGTGGGAGGATCGCTTGAGCCCATGTGTTTGAGGTTGCTGTGAGCTATCAAGATGCTGCATGCACCCTGCATGTCACGCAGGGTGACAGTGAGACCCTGTCTCAAAAATAATAATAACTAATAAATGAATAAATAAATAGATAAAACTGAACCCTCGCTGGGTGTGGAAGCAGACTTTCTCTACTCAGGATTCAGGGGCAAAGAGGAGAGGAAAAAAGAGTTCTTAGCAGATCTGGGAAAGACCTCAACAAATGTTAGCTCCAGTCAAAAGCAAAAATAGGAAAAGTAAGTTTCTAAACCTTCTGGCTATTCAAGTATATAATACATTTTCTGCCAAATAATTGATTTAATCTCCCATGAAAATATTATTTCTCACTCAATCACTCCTTTCCATGCGCCCACATTTATTAAGTGCCACGACCTCTGTCAGAGACTATTTCTAATAATATTCCTACATTTGTAAGGCACGTTCTTGCTAATTCAATTCTTTATTGGATCCTCATTAAAACCCTTAAGGGACAATAGGAAGGTCAGTTATATCCTTTATGTCCTTCCCCATTTTATGAATGAGAAAACAAACTAAAGACAGCCTCAGGAAAGTGACTTCTAACCCCCAGCATTCTAAGTGTTCTCTAGCCCTGCCCTCCCCCTTCATAGCTCTATCATAGTCATCATTATTTACTTCAAGTCTGTCTTTCCTGTCTGACTGTAGTTCCAAGAGGGCAGAGTGGGGGTCCTGTTCCCTGTCATCTTCCTAGTGGGTCCCGTTTACCACTGAGCCCTCACTGTGTAGACATGTGGTAGACAGGCAATAGATTTGCTGATGGGAGTTCCTTGTGGTCTTTCTGGAACAAATCTATTTTTAAAAGAAATTACAACTTAAAGCTATGTGAATTAAGATTCTTGAATTTTTCACATTTCCCCTCAATATGTTAGAGTGATCTCACCCAAAATTAATTTGGCAGCACTTTTTTTTTAGCACTTCATTTTAGCAAATCTTTCCAAATCATTCAACTCTGTTTTTATGGAAACAACTCACTGCCTCTTCACATTCATAGCTCATCAGTCTTAAATTAATTAAATTAAATGGTTATAAATATTAATACAAATTAAACAAATACAACTGCTAAAAGCAAATCTAGGAATAACCACAACTGACTCTTGGTAAGTATACTACGTGACTGGTAGGAGCAGAGGCACCTGGGCATATCAGAGCAGTATCTTTCAAACTATTTGACTGCAAATCTGTAGTAAGAAAGACATTTCTTATTGCAGCCCAATACACACACACACGCACACACACACACACACTTACATACATACACACAGACACACATACTCATGCAAATACAAATACACAAATAGCTCTCAAACAAAATATTTAGAAAACATAGTTTATCCTTATGATGTGTGATGCATGTTGATATTTTTTCTTCTATTTTATTCTTTTCTTTAAATTTTTTTACAGAGACAGGGTCTCAGTATGTTGCTCAGGCTGGTCTCCAACTCCTCCTGGCCTCAAGGGATCCTCATGTCTTGGCCTCCCAAAGCGCTGGGATTACAAGCGTGAGCCACCATGCCTAGCTTTTTTTAAAAAATTCTGGGTATAACCTAAATCTGCAGTCCCCAACCCCCAGGCTGTAGACCAGTAGTAGTCTGTAGCCTGTTAGGCACTAGGCAGCACAGTGGCAGGTGAGCGGCAGGTGAGCGAGCGAAGCTTCATCTGTACTTACAGCTGCTCCCCATCACTGGCATCACCGCCTGAGCTCTGCCTCCTATCAGATCAGCAGCAGCATTACATTCTCATAGGAGTGCAAACCCTACCATAAACTGCACTTGAGAATTTGCCCGAAACCATCCCCCCAACCCCCATCTTTGGAAAAATTGTCTTCCATGAAACCGTCCCTGGTGCCAAAAAGGTTGGAGACCACTGTTCTAAATTGTTTTTATGATCCATTCGTAAATCTCATCATGCGATTTGCAAACTGTTACTGGAGAGTAACTTTTTAGTCAAGAAGAGTGCTCCATTTGATGTGGTCCTCAGCCACCACATTTTACATGCCAGGTCCCTTGGCGGTCTCAAATAACTGGGTATGAGATAGGTTTCCTCCCTTGCTCAGGGGAGAGAAAGCCAACCCAAACAGGAGCTGTGTGTTCTCCACTGGCCAGTGGAGATACTACAGTCAGCACTGGATACTGCTGGAGTACCAGATTTTGATTTGCCCTGACACATTATACTCCTCAACTGGCACAGGGTGCTTCAGCAGCCACCTAGCACCACTGGTCACAGGCCAAATGTGCCTCTCCTAAGAAAGTCACCCCCAAGCCCCGTCATGCTGTCAGATGAGTCAACTTGTGGGAAAGCTTGTTTCTTCCTTGTACTTGACATTGCCTACCATGTCTTTAAAGGCTTGAGCACTGATAGGAATATGGTCTAAATCCTAAGATACAGTAGACACATGAGCCATGAAAAACTAAACTCTAACCAATACATCCAAAATCTCAGTGGCTGACCACTACAAAGGTGTATTTCTTCCTCATTCCTCATGCCCTTTGCTGGCCATCAGGGGTGCTTTACTCATCACCCACACTCAAGACTCAGGCTGACAGAGCAACCAGCATCTTGAACATTGCTTGTCACCATGACAAAGGCAAGGAGTGCTGTGGAGACTCTTGCACCATCAATTAAGTGCTTAATTTCGCTCAGAATCTATTGGCCAGATCAGGTAAGTGAAATGGCCCCACCCAATCACAGAGGCAATTAAATTCAATTCTATACATGTCTGGAAGGCAGACAATGGCAAATATTGGGTGAGCTCCTAATGCCTGCAACAGTAAGCTTAGTAGGGTAACCCGTATTATAAGGGCCACCAACTTTTGAGCCAGAAGAATGGGAAGCTTCTCCACTCCATTCCTCACCCTGACTTAACCAATTCCATATTTTAGATTTGTCCCCAGCAACTTTCCGCCTATCAATGTCTACAGAATTTAGGATTTGAGGGACTTTTGAAAGCATGGAATTTTTTGTTTACCCTATTAAGAATCTAGGGCTGCATTGTGCTTTGGTCATAGCTGGAGACAGCAGCTCAAATGATATTTCTAGGACATTGTATTATTTTTGAAATGTTGATGAACAAAATGACTATAATATAATATGAGCCCCCAAACCATCTAAATCTTTCTACAAATTAACAAAAAAACCCTACAATGAAGATTTTTTGAGTTCATAATCTCCTTTAGAAAAATTAAATGGTGGAAATGAGTTAATTGATAAATACAAATTCTTTTGTAGAAAGGACACAGATTTAATATAAACTAATTGCCTCCTTATGACTGATTTATCTTAAGCCTGACTGCATTTAAATTATATCTTGCCCTTATTCAGACCTTATCTAGGGAAATAAATGAACCTTTCATTCTGGAAAAAGATAGAATTGAGACTGCCCTATGAGGAGACAAAGAAGAAATAGTCTGAGTTCTTAAAAGATAGATTGAGAGCCCTTTCTCTCCTCCTGGTTAGTGAAGAATATGTACATATCCTGGTGCAATAAATCGTGAGTCACTTGCAAGGCAGTTCCTTTTAATGTAGACCTATTAGAAATGCCTTCCCCCACCACTCAGAGGCCCAAGATTACTGTCTTGTCCATTCAGAGCCTCCTCTGGGGAGTCTGGAGCACAATCCTTCCCCCCCAGGCCCTTGGAGAGAGACTATTTCCACTGCAGTCTGTTAAGACAGGGTGCTGCTTGCTTAGTTCCTAGGACTCCACTCTCATGCTGCACATTTTCCTTTGATGTAAAATATGTGACATTCTAGACTTCAACAGTAATACCATGGATACTTTTCCCCAGGAAAAAGAGAGAACAAACACTGAGACAATCACTCACATCCTTCAAGATCAAATAGCACCAAGTGAGGCAAAAAACGATGGAGAAGATCGGGGTAGGGGAAGAGCAGGATGTCTCATTTATTCTACTTCTTTGCCTCAACAGTTCAAATTTACTGGATAATTGCTGATGCCCCATATTGTATATATAGACTTCAACAAGTTTATATTGTTAATTGTATAAGCTCAATTGTCTCATAAAATTGTACTGTACAAAATATGACTGGATATGCAGGGTTATGAAATTGGAGAAGTCATTGGTTATAATAAAATTTCTTTGTTTCCATTCGTGATAGCCAGAGAAGTTTTCAAATATGCAGCTCAGGAGCAGGTCTCAGTGGGACAGCAGACAGAACACCCAGGCTTGGGCAAGTTGTTGTGGTAACTGACATGGCATTCACTGGTGACCTTGACCAGAGCAATTTCCACAGAGAGATGGGGTGAAACCCTGATCGGAGTGGATTCAAAAGAGAATGGGAAGAGCTGAAATGTTGACGGAGTAGAGACAACTCTTCCAGAAAGTTTTGCTGTAATCAGAGCAGATAAATCTGGCCATAACTGGAGAGTGATGCAAGATCAAGAGGGGGTTCTGTTTTGTTTTACAACAGGAGAGATTACAGTAGGTTTGTGTGCTAATGGGGAATAATCTAGGATAGAGAGAAACACTGATGCTTGAGTAGAAAGAGGAGACAATTGCTGAAGCATTGTCTTTGAGTAGGAGAGAAGGGGTAATGTCTGCTGCACAAGTGGAGGAGATTGCCTTGGAGTTCACTCATCCTAACCAGAGGGCACATGGTACCCATATAGGTATAGGGAGATGGGAGGATATGGTGGAAGGATCCTCTGAAAGTTTTCTTCAGGTTGCTTCGATTTTACTAGTGGAATAGAAAATAAAATATTCAGCTGAGATGAGGATGGGAGAAGAGGTATTGGAATTTGAGAAGGGAGGAAAAGATATGAAATAGTTATCTAGTTGAATGGCAGAATGAATGGCCTAGAAGAACAACCCAAAGAAGTTTATATCTGGATTGTGAAGTGATAAACTTAAACTTGACCCCGTACACTCTGGATGTCAGTGTAAGCTTTGAATTCTGATCGGAATTGTCATGTGGTGATGAAATAATGCACAGTGGGGGAAAGGCTAAAGGTGATGGATTTAACCTTATGGTCTTTCATATATTAAATAGTCTATAAAACAAAAATATTCTCAATTAAATGAAATAAAGACAGTCTCCCTAGACAAGGATAGACTTGAAATTAGAGCCCCTCAAAGATGCATTAACAAACGTTTCAAGGGCTTGAGGAAAAACTATTGCAAGTTGAGAAGCCAAAAAATAATGTAGCTTCCAAAGTCAGAAACATAATCTAAATCAGAACACTTTAAAATGCTGTGGGACAAAGCCCATCAAGAGTATTTTTACAGTATAATTTTGGAAGTGCAGAAGACATTAATATTTAAAGGAACACTTATAAATAAACTTTTAAATAGAGTTTTTTGACCTGACTTCCACACTCCCCTAGGATGGCATTCAGGTGGTCCACAACTTTCTGAATTTACCCACCAAATATTGTGTGTAGATGAGGGTATGCCTATTTCTGGAAGTGAGCACATAATTTTTATTGAATTCTGAAAATAGACCATGATTCCAAAAGCATTAAGAATGACTTCCTAAAAAAAGAAAATGATCTACGTCAGAAAACTTGTGACACAGGAAAAGTAGTTTATTTTAGAAAACTTCTGAAATGAAGATTTGGAAACATCTTAGAGTAATAGAAAACATGATGGACCAGGAAGCAAGAGTTTGTATTCTACCTTACTTGCTTCTTATAAGCTGTCTGATCAGGGACACAACTCCTCATTTATTAGGGCATCAGATTCTTCCCCATGAGAGAATGGTGTTGGCACATGTGATCACTAAGGTCTCTTCCAGTCCTAACATGGTAAGAGTCTATGAACTTGTACTACACTGCATGACTTTTGCTTTTTAGAATGAGAGGGACTTTCTTTATCCAAAAATAAAGACTTCGGGGGAGCCTTGTGGCTCTACCTAGATCCTTCTTTTCTCTTCCCATTTAATCACAATGAGAAACCATTTACTAAATAAAGAGAAATAACAGGTTGTTATCTAGAAGATGCTTTGGCCCAGCTAGTAATACTAAGTAACAATGAAGACGCATTACCTTTCAGGTGCTTGCCGTGAATGGATTTCTCAATATTTACATCTAACATGATGTCTTATTTGATTTTCTGTTGCTATAAAAGAATACCTGAGACCGGGTAATTTATAAAGAAAGGTTTATTTCTTACAGCTCTGGATGCTGGGAAGTCCAAGATCAGGCAGCTGCATCTGGTTGGCTTTTGGTGAGGGACTCGTGCTGCATCATAACATGGTAGAAGGCATCACAGGGCAAGAGGGGCACACAAGAGACAGCAAAACTGGCTTTTATGATAGACCTACTCTTGTGATAACTAACCCACTCCTGTGATAACCCATTAATCTGTTAACCCATTAACCTATTAGTCCATTAACCCATGAAAGGATTTACCTGTTTATGAGAGAAGAGCCCTCATGATCCAATCATTTCTTAAAGTGATTAATACTAATCTGTTACATTGGAGATTAAATTTTAAGATGAATTTCAGAGGAGGCAAACATTCAAACCATATCACATGGCAAAATGGCAGAAGGAGTTATGTTATTCCAATGCTAAGGAAAAGTGAAAGGACTGTGTCTAAGAGTATCTCCACGTGAGAAATATTTGATTTTCCCCAGATCTTAAGGCCTTTCCACAATGTATATATTATAGCAACTTCCACTGACAGAGCATTGAATGTGGTGATGGTGCCTGGATTGCTATAAATTGTCTGCTGAGTTATCTGTTCCTACCATCTTAGAGCACTCATACCTCAGTTGCTACAGAAACCAGCCTCCAATAGCCCCCAGTGATCCTTGCCTCTTTGTATTCACTCCTGTATAGGTTCCTCCCACAATGAATCAGGGTCTATGTGACCAGACCAACAAAATATAGCAGAAGCAAAGATATATGGCTTCCAAGTCTAGTTGACAAAATGTATTGCATTTTTCTCCTTGATCTACTGGCTCACTAACACTGAAGGAAGACACCTGCCATGTCATGAGGATACTCAAGGAGCATGAGGGGAAGCCCATGTAGGGAGGAACTAAGATCTCCTACCAACAGCCAGTACCAGTTTACCAGTAATGTGAATAAGCCACAGTGGAAGCAGATCTTCCAGCCCCAGTCACACCTTCAGATGACTGCAGCCCCAGCTGACCGCTCAACTGCAGTCTCATGAGAGACTCCAAGCCACATGCTACCAGCTAATCTGCTACCAAATTCCTGACCCATAGAAACTGTGAATGTAAGAAATGTATACTGTATGTTAAAGCCACTGAATTTAGGGTAATTTGTCACACAACAATAGATAAGTAATATAGTTGCTTTGCTTTTCTTAGGTTCTACAACACATGACACTTGTGATGAACAGAGAAATTGAAACATGCAACAGTTTTTAGTAGAGAAACTGGTTCATATCCTGAGTAATGATTTTTATTATTGTTCAAGCTATAGTACTCTATGCTATTATGTTCATGAATAAACAATGCTAATCTAGGCCATCCTCAAAACTTCACATAATGTGTAGTTAAAACAATGTTTCAGATACCAACCCAATGTATGTAGCTCTTGATAATTCCTAATTGCTCCACAGCCACCTCCTTCCCTAATTAAAACAAAAGAATTGATAACTTCATGGACAACACAGGACTTACTAAAGAACTAGTAAGCTACTGTTCAACTTGGAATTTAAAAATGTCTTAAATTTATATGATAATCTATTTCAGTTTACGTGATAATCTGATGGCGTGTGTTGAAATGGCATGGTTCTTGGCTGCAGACAGCAGAAAGCCAGTCTAACTAAGCAGAAAATCAATTTATGGGAGGGCTATTTGAAAGCTCAAAACATCCAGAGGCAGACCAAAGAAACAAACTCAGAAGTCAGCCAAGAACCCGAGTTAGTGAGGAACTTCACATCTGTCCACATCCTGCTGGTTAGGGGTCTACAAGAGAAAGTGGATATCTGATCTCTCAGCTCCCACCAAACTCACCCAATGGCAGGACCTTCCAGAAGGGGGAAAGAGACTGTGATGCTGAGCACAGGCAAAATAAATAAAAGTCACTAGATGCCTATTTTGTTTTTGCAGGACCTAGAGTTTGTTGTGAGAAAGAGTAAAAAATTTTTCCCTACCTCCCAAAGCTGGATGTTTACATATCATAAGCCAAGCCTGGTGGGATCTGATTATCAGGTTGGTTGGTTGAAGTCACAGAGAATAGAAGGATTGATTACATGATGCCAGGGCAGTAACTGTCAGATAAGGAGAAGGGCAGGGGCTCATATTGTTGCATGGGTGGGGGAAGGGAAACTACTGGGAAAAGAAGGCCAGGAAGCCAGATTACTGTCTTCTCTACTCCCACACCTGGAGTGCCAGGTTGAACTTCAACAAAGGATGCTAGGGTAGGCTTAAGGTGCTTCCAGAATAGGAAGCTATTTTCTTGCTTTCCTTGGGCTCATCCTATACTCTATGCCTCTCAGAGAAGCCCACGTAACCAGTGGGGTGCTGCCTGCCACTTGACTCCTGAATGGAAACTTAGATGTTTCTGAGGGAGGTGCCTGAGATCGGGCCAAAGTTTACCACATCCCTGGCATGGCATTTATGGGACATAGAAATTCCCATGTGCCCAGTGGGAATGTAGATGCTAGCTGATGATGCCAGACTGGCTGTCAGGCTCTCCTGGGAGAGAGGGTTACCCACAGCAAGGAGGCCTTTAGCCTAGGCTCCACAGCAGGCCCCGCCAGCTGGCTTCTCCGTGGGAGCCACCGGCAGGCCTTGGGATCGGAAGGGTCAAGAGGAACCATCAAGCCATGAGTGTCTGATCACAGGTTGATAGACCAGCTTCAGCTGCTCAGGGACAGATGCAGCAAACAGACCAGGAGAACATCACAATGCCAGGAGATACATGGCTTCCCTCCCTTGCAACTGACTAAGATGCCTCCTTGTGAAGAAGGAGGTGGAGAAACCCCTTGAGAGGATGGAAAGTAATGATCCCACGGAGGCTATTTTATTCACAAGAAACTGATGCAACTTGAGTTGAGAAGATGAAGTATTTTCCACCATCCACAGGAATGGGGCCTCATAAGCAAACATGGCTCCCCAAGGACGGCATCCCCACCTGACACCTTTGATCACTGCTCTGCTCCCATCTCTGTAATGTTCTGAGCTTCTGCCCCTTTGCTGCAACCTCCCATAGCTCCTGACCCCTGATCTTCCCAGTGAAACTGGAGGAGGGAAAAGGCCTTGTAAAGAGATAATACCTTGGAGGCCACGACAGAGGTCCAGTTGAGATATGTCCCTGCCCCAATTCATGACCTCATCCGAGGACATGACCAAAGAGCAAACGAACAGCAAATGTGTTTGAGTGTTCACAATCGCCATCAGATTCTGTGCAGCAACCTCATGAGCCAAACCCCAAGCTCTGCTGCTCATTTGCTGGCTAGCCCTGGGCAAGCCCCTTTACACTCTTGGCCTCTGCTTCCACATTTTTAAAAGATGTTGGAGGTGATAGTGGTGGGGAATGAATGGAGGATTTTGTTTCTTTTTATTTGCTTGTTTTGTTTGATTTGTTTTTTGATCTGGACATGGAGAGATGGGGAGGGGATGGAAGCAGATTAGATTCCCACAAATGATTATAGAATCATAACATTCTAAGGCTTTATGTTACAGCATTTTCTCATGGATATACTGTAGCTGCCAGAGACTGCTACACTTCTAATCTACACTTCAACTTTTTTATAAACATAACTTGAAAAGTGTTCAGCAAATAGACCAAAGGCAAGAAAGCAGCGCCTTAAACTGCAGCAGCTAGTGGCCTTTACCGGTGGGTCAACAAGGGTGTGTTTTTGTTCTAAGCTTAATTAACAAAAACTGTTACCTGTAGAAATGGGTGAAGACTACTTCCTAATATCTGGTCTCCAAGTAGCCAGTCTAGCAATCTCTCAGACCAGGAAGGCCAACAAATTGAACCTTAATTGAGTAATCCAGCAGGTGGCCCATCCTGCCAGCTCTTTCTGCACCCTGAAATTTAGAAGCTGTAACAATGGCTATCCAAGCCTGGGCAACTCAGGTCACAGCCCAGTGCAAACAAGATCGAAGACTGTCTGAAACTTCTAAGGAAATAAAGAAAAATAAAAATCGACTGACTTCGTTCAAACTAAAAAAAAGTGAAGGTAGGCAGGAGGAAGAACAGACAAAATATTTTATCGTTTTGTGACCAAACACAACCATGTAGGAAAATATTTTTGCTATCTCAATGGCTAGATTTAGTATTGTGGTGTCTGTTTTAACTTTTTTTGCTGGTTCTCCCAAAGGTAGTTTTATTTTGCTGAAAAGGCAAAGAAAGGGGTTAGAAAAATTAGCATTAATTAAACTTTATTTCCCTTGGCCACTGGCCACAAAGTTCAAATAAAGTGCAGCTTTAGCCAAGTTCCCTCACAAGCAAAACACAGAGTGCCTGGCTTAATTCCTGTACATTTTATTTTTCTGACAAGAGAAAGTAGAAAAGGGAGGATATCTAATGGGCATTTTTGATTGTCACAGTTGCGGGGTGGGGTGCTTCTGACGTCTAATGGGCATTTTGGTGAAAAGAGAGGATAAAGCTACAAGTGAAAAGGTAAAATAAGAAGTATGTCCTCTGTTTGGCTTCCTTTAGTTTTCTGCTTTTAGGGAAAAGACGTGGAGGAGAGAGGGCAGAGGAGATGAGGGCACAGATGTGTTTCAATTATGTAAAAATATGTGCAGGTAAATTAGTAAACAAATATTCATTTCAGTGAACAAAAGCCTCATTCTTCCAGGTCAAAACGTCGATCGAAATCCTTGACTTTACCTTTGACCCCTGTCTCCCACATTCGTCCCTCTAATCTGCTCTCAAAATGGACCCAGATGCAATGGCTTCTGAAGTCCTCCACCGCTATCCCACCAGTACGAGCCACTGTAGTCTCTTGTGAGGAATATTTAAATAGCCCACTCTTTGCCACCTCCATGGCTTCGTCTCCCACTGTCCTCCCTCTCGCTCAGTCTGTTTCAGCCATGAGCGGCTCCTCAAACATGCTGAGGCTTTTCTCACCTCAGGGCCCCAGCATTTGACGTTCCCTCTGCCCAGAACACTCTCTCCCTGGACATACTTTACGGCTTACTCCCTTATTCTTTCGTGTCTCTACTGAACGCCTACATTTATCAGAGCTCTTTCCAGGCCAACTTCCACCTAGTATTCTACAGCTCCCCCATTTTAATTTAAATGAATACATAAAATGGCAAACTTCCACCTAGTATTCTACAGCTCCCCCATTTTAATTTATTTTTCTCTATAGCATGTACCATCACCCTATATGCATTTATTTGCTTATTTACAGTTGGGATCCTCTCAATAAAATTTTTACCACTGATTGTCAAAATGTCTCCCATTATAATTTCAACATGCTCTTTGAAGTATTATTTTGTTCACTGCTGTATCCCCAATGCACTTATGACAGTTCCTGGTATGTAGTTGACGCTCAATAAATATCAGTTGAATAAACAGATGAGTGAATGAATAAATAACTAAATAAAATTAATACATATGAAAGAAAGGGAGAGAAGGTGGAGGAAAGTAAAGGCAGGAAGAGAAAGAGAAAGAACAACTTCCAAATACATCTCTCTAAGGTCATAGTATGGGCGAATATTTTGCACTTTTCTCAATTTTTTTTAGATATGTAAAATAAGGATGTGTTACTTTTGTAATAAAAAAAAGATGCCATTTATCTTAAAATGACTTTTGTCAAATTACAGGCTTAGCTAAGATTTGAGATCAGAAAATGAAAGTATAAGTTTATGATTTTAAAGTCAATGCTTCACAGTTTTAGGACAAGTCAAACAGTAGGGAGGGTTCTTGAGACAAAGGCCCACATTGTCTCAGTGGCACCGTCACTCTCTGAGTTGTCCACGCCTGACACACTGGCTCCTGCCACCTCCTCTGCACCCCATTCCATCCCCTCATCGCCAGCACTGTCTGTTCTGTAAAGCTCTCATGTCACCCCTCTGTTCCCGTTGTCACCATCACCGCAGTCACACATCCAGTGGTCATTTTGACTCCTTGCTCACTTCCACAGCTAAAGTCAATCAGATACTCTCAAATTTTCTTCCTGCATCTCTTTCTAGTGTGTCTCTTCTTGTCCACTGTCACTCCCTCAGGGCAGGCCTTTGCCATTTTCCCCCTAGATTCCTGCTTCCTGATTCCACTCTCTGTGCCTCATCCCTCCTCCTCAGGTAGCCTCCTCACTGCTGCTGGAGCGGTTTTTCCTCTTTATTATTTTATTTTATTTTTTGAGACAGAGTCTCACTCTGTTGTCCGGGCTAGAGTGCCGTGGCGTCAGCCTAGCTCACAGCAACCTCAAACTCCTGGGCTCAAGTGGTCCTTCTGCCTCAGCCTCCCAAGTAACTGGGACTACAGGCATGCGCCACCATGCCTGGCTACTTTTTTCTGTTTTTAGTTGCTCGGCTAATTTTTTTTCCTATTTTTAGTAGAGATGGGGTCTCGCTCTTGCTCAGGCGGGTCTCGAACTCCTGAGCTCAAACGATCCTCCTGCCTTGTCCTCCCAGAGTGCTAGGATTACAGGCATGAGCCACGGCACTGGCCAATTATTTGTATTTATTTATTTATTTAGAGACACAGTCTCATTCCATTGCTTGGGTAGAGTGCAGTGGTGTTGTCATAGCTCACTGTAACCTCAAACTCCTGGACTCAGGTGATCTACAGTCATGTACCACCATA
>CAUYRT010049045.1:0-13109 GCA_963574885.1 Lepilemur ruficaudatus
TATCTCTGATTTCCAGGAAAGGTGGGATCCATTGATAGTGTTAGAATAATGAGTTATAGAGTGTAGCTATCTGAGTTGAAGATTATATCCCTTCATTCTGACATCCTGTTTTGTTTCTTATTTGCGAAGTATAACTGCCTATGTTGGTTTACAAAGAGTCTTTTTTTAAAGGAATATAAAAGTAATACATGTTCATTGAAGATTTTGAAACTATAGAATAGCACAAAGAGGAAAATAACTAGAAGTAAGTTTAATTAGTTCCCTTATTTTTAGCATTTATTTAGAATTGTTGAAATACAAATACTAACTATGCTTAGGTTAAAACTAACAAATTTGTTTTATAATAGGTAGAATTTCATGTGTGCATTTTAGTCATGCAATCTTTTTTGAGGTAAAAATTGTACAAACTGATGAGTAACTTAGGAAGAATTTCTGCATTTGTAGCTTTTAGACATGAAGGAATGTGTAAGGTTTATATCTAATAGGATGACAAAGGGTTCTTTTGGGGGTTTTATGGGGCACCTGGGAAAATATAATGCATGTTTTTTAAGTTGGTAGATCAGCTCCATAAAATAAATACCTGCAGGATACTTAAGTTTAAAATTTAGGATATTGAAATTCAATTGATATAAGATGTTTTGAGTGTTAGATAATGGACTAAAATACTAATTTTTGTTAAGTTCACTGTTAAATGCTTTCTTTTTATAGATGAAGTTTGAGAGAAAGTGAGTGACTTATAAATTTCATCAATTTTAATAAGCTAATAAGAGAAAAAAGTAAGACATAAGGCTTTAGTAGTGACTGTAGTGACTTATCCCTTAGTCATCTTTATAGTCATCTTAATATTTGATGCTCTAATGTATTTATTTAAAAATTCTTTCTAGCCATGATTTTTTTTAGTGCTTCATATGCAAATATGTCTATGTGCCTGTTAGTACATTTTATGTTTCATATCATGAAATTCTACAGTAGTTACTTGATGTAGATAGTGGGTATACATGTAAAAACTCAAGTTGTATTTATTTCAAATGCTATAATTTTTTGCTAAGATTTAAATTTTCATGTTTGGATTTTATTTTTGAGGCTAAAAATATAAAACAAAAATAGCAGTCTATTTTTCAAGAAAAGAGTTCAATTTATGAATTTCAGGTGTCTCGGCTTCAGTTGAACTTCTGATATATATTAGAAAAAATTTACTTTGGCAATAGATACATGTTTTTCTTTTTTGTAGCCTATAAGGTAATGTCTTAGAAATAAAAAAAGTTTTACTTTTTAAAAGAGTACTTCCATTTTTTAGCCATCAAATTTATAATTAGAACAAGTGACTACTAATCATTTCTCATTGCTCTTTCTCTTAACTGAAGTAAGAAAATATCCAGACTTCTTAGGTAAAATATCTCATTTGCAGATTCTAGTTATTGACAGATTAAAGCTCAGGTTTGTAATTCTCTATATTAATCTTTTACATCTTTATACTGTAATTATAATTAGATTTTAGGGTGAGATCTTAATAATAAAGAGATCATAAAATTTATGTGAGTCAGTGATATTTATTCAATGTTTTTAATTTAGTTTTATTTTATTTTACTTTTTTGAGGCAGCATCTTGCCTTGTTGCCCCGGCTAGAGTGCAGTGGTGTCATAGCTCACTGCAACCTGAAACTCCTGGGCTCAAGGGATCCTCCTGCCTCAGCCTCCCAAGTAGCTGGAACCACAGGAGTGTGCCACCACACCTGGTTCATTTTTCTGTTTTTCTGTAGAGTCTCTTGCTCAGGCTGGTCTCCAACTGCTAGTCTTAAGTGATCCTCCTGCCTCAGCCTCCCAAAGTGCTAGGTTAATGGGTGTGAGCCACCGGGCCTGGCCACTAATTGAGTTTACTTTTGTTTTCAGTGATATATACCAGCAAAGATAAGAAACAAAGGTAATGCAAATAATGAATTATTCCAAATTGAACAGTGAATCTTTGGTTAACTGAAATTGACTTACAAATTGGATTTTGTCACTAATCCAAATTTAACCAATATTCTTTTTGTATATATTCTTGTTCAAAATCTATTTTATTTATATTTCATAATCGAGTGCCTTGAAGTATTTGAGTGATTTTCAACGTTTATATAATAAATGTATATAATACATAATATATAAGCACTTTCCCTAGAAATTTCTCTTCAAAAATGAAACAAAGCACAACAGGAGATGTGATTTTATTTTCTTTGAAATGTGGTTTCCTCCCTCTCCCCACCCAGATAAAAGAAAAAAAAAATCTTGTGATATGAGAAATTGATTTGAGGTTTTTTAAAATGGCATTTTGCTTAGGATTATGTATTGCACACCTAGTCACGGGGAGGTACTTACCCCTATTTACCATTCCTGAACTTTGATTTTATGTATGATAATAATGGCTGAACTTTAATGGTATTTTTATGTTATTCAGGAAACCTAGTAAATATTTACATTTGTAATTACGTGGCTGTAATTACATATTGAGTCAGTGGTATTCTGTTAAGTGTATTATGCTTTTTTTTCCTGATTGTCATATAGGAAATACTATGACCTTTTTGTTTTAAAGACTATTTTTTAGATCAGATTGAGGTTGTTCCTTTCCGTCACATGTGTTGGTGTTGTGTCCTCCATTATCACCATCCCCACTGGAGTGGTACATCAGTTACAATTTATTGAACCTACATTGACACATCATTATCATCTAAAGCTGTGTCTTCTTTTAGTACCAAAAAGAAGTTTCAAAAATCTTAAACTTCTTTTGCAGATAAGATCCTTTTCATATTGAGAGGCAAAGTTAACACTGATTTATTATATATTTTTTTCTTAGTTGACTATTGTGTAGGGTTGTTGAGAAGAAAAGCTAAAACTTTTGAACCATGTTAGAAGATAATGATAGTTTTATACTGTGTTTCCTTATGTGGTTTTTGTATGTCTTTACAACTTGGTACCTTAATGATTATCATGTAGACTGAGTGTAGCTGTTTGAGGAACTATATGTAATATATTTTGAAATATTTTCTTTGAGGTAGTAAAAATACTTTGTAACATATGAAGCCACAGTAAAGTTTTCCGAAAGTTTTTATTAAAGTGAAGTCTCATGTTGTACCAGATTGTTTTGAGGAGTTTAAAATGAGATATTAATACATTTTGGAATCTGCATATTGTCATTGGTCTTTGATTCCTAATGTGATTTGAAATCCTAGTTCTGTAACAACCTACTTTTGTGGCAACTGTGGTCTTAAATTTTAAAAATTCTAAAGTTGATAGCAGAGGAATGTATTGAGTGCTACCTCACTTTTGAGGGAGATAGGGAGAAAAGCTTAGATGAAACTCAATGAAGTATTATAGTGGAAGTGGTATTAAGGAAAATGTATAATAGAGGTAGTACAGTACTTTTAAGTAAAAATTTAAGAAATCTGACTAACAATAACTCTTGGGGCCTTGAGTGTTTTGTTATACACTAAGCACATATAGTGTATAGGTTGGCAACAAATTACTTAAGCTGTTAGCTTAAGCCTAGGTGGTATGAAACTCAATATTGGTAATAGAAGGGAAGAGTTATACTATAAACATTTATGTCTGTGTAGAAATATACAAACCTGAAAGTAAAAGCGTAGTATGAGATTAGTATCTAGAGAAAGAGGAGCAAAAAGGATTAATCTGTTGAAGATTATATTGTAAACCTCACGGTCAGATGGAAGGCATATGATATGATGCTCTTCAATGCAGATTATCTGATTTACATGATAATAGTTGTACTTCTAGTTTGCAAAACACAGAAAAGGAGCCCTTGGCCCCTTTATGTAGTTAAAACATACAGTTCTGTGCAAAATAGTCTGTGGAGTGCTGAAGGACTTTACAGATAAAATTTCAAGGAAACCGTAGGGAATAAGTACCAAAAGAAAGTAAGGTTAAGGCTGGGTGTGGTGGCTGATGCCTGTAATCCCAGCAATTTGGGAGGCTGTAGCGGGACGATGGCTAGAGGCCAGTAGTTCAAGATGAGCCTGATTAACATAGTGAGGCCCCCATCTTTACAAAAATTCAAAAAATTAGCCAGGCATGTTGACATGTGCCTATAGTCCCAGCTACTTGGGTGGCTGAGGCGGGAAGATTGCTTGAGCCCAGGAGTTTGAGGTTGCATTGAGCTGTTAAGACACCACTACATTCTAGCTGGGCAACACAATGAGAGCCTATATCAAAAAAAAAAAAAAAAAAAAAGGTAGAGTTCATTGTCAATTGTGGTTTTCAAAAGTAAAAAGCAGTGGGTTTCAGAAGTTAGGAAGTAAGTTTTGTTGTTGATTGTTGGCAAAATTGTAGAGCAGATTTTTCAGATACATTCATGAAGATTTAGCAACACTGGTTTTTAGCGACACTGGTTTTGACACATGCTCTGGGCATGGTGTAGGCATAGCATAACTTGATTTCAGGTAAGATTAAAATGTGAATTGGTTAAAGTAAAAATTAAATGAAAAATAGTAACAAAATCAATGCTTTGGAGACATTTTTGAGGGAAACTAATGGACGGCCACAGGGTTTTGTCTTTGTCTCTGCTCTCACAAGAAGGATGACACAATTAAGAGAAAAGATTATCTGGAATAGTGAGCTGCAAACAAAATGAAATTAACAACAGTTATAAAGTTTTGCTTTTAGGGTAAACACAACAGTACCTGTGTATGATAGGGATACTTGATTTGATAGCAGTTCAGCTGGTAAGATTTCAGAGTTGTGTTGAGGGAGGAATAGGAAGAGGATATACAGTTAGCCAAAAGCTTAACATGATCATATGATAATATGATCACATAACATAATCATGTGATGCGATTGTTAAAAATTTTAACCTAATCTTATACTTAGACATGGTGGCTGCTTTCAAATATTTGAAGAGCTGTGTTGTAAAAGAGCTCCAGGGAGAAAAGTTTTGCCCTATGGAATGGGCTTCCTTGATAGGTGCCTCATCAGCTTTTATCAATGGTAATAATTAAGCCACAGTTGAATGACTATCTCTACTGCAAAAGAGTGCAATATTGGTGGAAAGTTGAATTAGATCTAGGGTCTTATTTGGGCTTTAAAGTCTGATTCTGTCATTCCTCCTTTAATGGTAATTATCATTGGATACTTCAAATTACAATAGGAGATTGTATAATATACAGGTATATATAAAGGAATGAGCACCTAATATATTTTTTTAGCACTGAACACTTTGGCACAGATTAGGCTCTCAGTGAATGTTGAATGAATGGACTTTATTATCAGTAGGGTTAGGTTCTAGCTCGCTCACCAACTTACCAGGTGAATTTGAGCAGTTCATTTAACCTTCATATTTGTGAATTCGTCTGTAAAATAGAGTTGGAGTAGATGACTTATAAGTTTCTTCTAGCTTCAGCATTCTATTTGGGAGATTTGTTTGCTCTTTCACTTAAAGCAGTTCTGAGGTTTGGTAGTTTCAACTGATAAAAAACATACTGACTAATTTTAAAAGTCAACTGTGATATTATATTTTGGTAGTTTTTTTCTGTTTTGTGTTTTTGTGGCTGTAATTTAGGATGGTCCTTTTATAATTTATAATTTTTTGCTAATGGGCCCCAGTCTTTAACACTTTGAACAAGAGGCAAAAAGGTCTTTGAGGGAAAGCCCTATTGGAACAAAATAGAATATTTTCTAGAATTGAATATTTGGATTTTAAAATGGTTTTTCATGAAAAATTACTGAGCTATTTAGGGCTAACTAAAGTCTATAATTATTATGAAAGTAAAATTGTCCATGTTCACAGTATTTTTTAAAATTTTAGAGATTATTAGTTTATGCTAATATTAGAGGTTTTGGGAAATAAAATGGTATGTTTCTCATTACTACTTACTCCTTCCTTGTTGATATCTATTAGAAGCTTTTATGGTAAATATTAAAATAATTCTAATGTATTATTTCCCCAGGTTCTAGAATTTTTAAAAATTTAACAATAACTAATAATAAAGTCCCACTTTTGTAATGTTCTACAGTTTGCAGTTCTTTCCACATGTTGTTTGATTCATATAATCAACCAATAAAGCAATTAGGGCAGGATTTATACTGCCCCTTTTATAGGTGAGAAAGTAAACCTTGAGAGGTTAAATGACCGCAGGTCACATAGTCAGTAAGGATTTGGCATTAGAACTTAGGTCTTCTGACTACCAGTCGGTACACTTTTTCTTCCTCTACATCACATTGCCTCTGTCTAGCACCTGTGTATTACTAATTGATGAAATTATAGTGCGTTAAATTGTTTCTTGATACTTCACAGCTGGCAGACACACCAAAATCTGAAAGATATGAGCATGTTCTGGAGGCATTAAATGATTACAAGACCATGTAAGTTGATTTATTTTATGTATCCCTATGAGGGAGACATTAGTAAGTGTAAGGAATAATAGTGTTGTTTAAGAATCGTGGGATTGGAATATAGAACAAGTACATACCATCTTAAACTTTTTAATGTCCTATTCTCATTCAGTCAGAGTAAGGCGGTGATTCTGAGGGGCTGGAGAAGGGGAGAGTAATCCTGAGAATGGTGGGTGGTAGGCATATCAGTATCTCCATGGGGAATTTGGTCTGTTCCATTGAAAAAGCTTATTCAGCAATAATTTCTCTAATGTAATCCACTGAAAGTAAAATAAAATCTTGTTAGCTGGTGGGAATAAGCAAAAGATGGGAAAATATTGTAGAGAATATGGGTTTTTTAAAAGATTGAGATTTCTGTGGTTTTAAGATTAGTTATTGCCATCAGTTACAGAAAAGTAATATTACTGGTTTGGGTGGTCTAAGATAATTGACATTATTGCATATGTTCCCGTATAAATCTTCTCCCCTCCTTTTTTTAACCAGTGTATCTATATTTCTTGAAAATATTTTTAAAATGCAGCAGAAATTTTATAAATGTGTGTGCTGTATTGTACACATTATTGTACTGGTAAAAATGTTTTACAGGGCAATGAATTCTGAATTTCAACTTAGGATACCAGAAATACATCTATTCCTGTTATGGTAGAAATGGAGGCTCCCCTTTTTTTAAACCTGCAATAAGTAGAAGAACATTCCAAATAATTGGTAGAGGTTCTTGTGCCCAGGCAGGCTTCAGTAGAGCTAAGATAGGTGGAGATGTTTGGGAATAAGGTCCCTAAGAACTAAAGGGCTAAGGAGCATATTTTTAGAGGCCCAAATCCATACTCCACTGAGATAATACTTCTTTGCCCTAGGTTATTTCCAGTCCAGATCTGGCACACCAGTCACTCATTTTATTTCCTGGGCTTCTAGGATTGATACCCTATAATACTTCATTTTCCAGGGCTATTACCTGTTATTTTGACCAGGATTTCTCTACTCACATCCAATCTGAAATAGAATTCTTCTTTTCCTAAAACTTTTTTGAGATATTTCTAAAATAGATGACATGCAAATATGGAAAAACATTGGGACTAAATGGTACCATTCTTTTCTCTTTTATTCCTTTAAAAAGTTAGTTGCCATGTTTAAAAAGACAAGTAGACATGTGCTGTTCTGCCTTCTTGTCCTGTCCCTTCCCCTCATCATATTCTGTGGACTGGCTCTAGGCCACATAAGAATCAAAGAAAGCAAGGGGAAAGGAGTTTTTGTAGTATTGGGTGGGCTTTCATGTATAAGGGACTTATCTAAAAGTTACGAGTTAGGGTCTGCCATGTATATGTGTTCAGTTTTTAAAATTTTAGTTAATTTCTTCAAAAATTTAGGTTTATGTCTGGGAAAGAAATAAAGAAGAAGAAGCATTTGTTTGGGTTGCGAATTCGTGTTCCTCCTGTGCCACCAAATGTGGCTTTCAAAGCAGAGAAAGAACCTGAAGGAACATCCCATGAATTTAAAATTAAAGGCAGAAAGGCATCCAAACCTATATCTGATTCAAGGTAAAAGTTGATGTGTGGCTTAGTTTTTCTCTTTAGCTTATTTGTAACTAAATATGTATATTATTTAGTGTCATTAGTATATTTGAAAGTACAAGTGGCACTTACCCAGATTTTTTTCCTGTCAATAATTTCTTGCTTAGACAAGGTACAAAGAGTTGATGTTAGATGCTTGTTTGTTTATTTAGATCTTTGGCCTTCCAGGAATAGACCCTATTGATTTTTTTTTTTGCCTTTGAAGCCCTGTGTGGGAAACCCTATTGATTTTGTTAGCAAACAGCTTAAATATTGGCCTATCCATTTGTTTGTTCACTATTTTTCATTTATTCATTTGTTCATTCAGTGCATTTATCAAGTGCCTTATTATCTCATTGGTGGGGTTACAATGATAAGGTAGATTTTCCTTCTGCCCTCAAGGAGTTTACATTATAGTGCAGAACAGAGGTGACAAACAAGTAAAATAATTACAGATCATTCTAATGCTATTAGGAAATAGCATATTATTTTATTTTAGACTTTGCTGGGATGGATAGAGATGGGGGCATGGTACTTTAAAAAGATAAGGAAGGACTATTTAAGATAATGTTTAATAATCTGTCATGAGATTAGTTTAAAAATGGAACAAATTTTTAAAAAAAGGTACTATTTAGGCCGGGTGTGGTGGCTCATGCCTGTAATCGTAGCACTCTGGAAAGCTGAGGCAGGAGGATCACTTGAACTTGGGAGTTCGAGACCAGCCTGAGCCACAGAGACCCTGTCTCTACAAAAAATAGAAAACTTCGCTGGGTGTGGTGGTGCCGGCCTATAGTCCCAGCTACTTTTTGGGAGGCTGAGGCAGGACGATTGCTTGAGCCCAGGAGTTTGAGGTTGTAGTAAGCTATGGTGAGGCTACTGCACTGTAGCCAGGGCAACAGAGTGAGACTGTCTTAAAAAGAAAAAATTAAACTGTAACTTAAAGAATGAAAATGATCTAACAATGTGAAAAACAAAGGGAAAATACTGCAGATAACAGAAGTAACAAGTGCAAAGGCCATGAGACATGTTCTAGGAACTCAGAGGAGACTAGTACGATATGAATGAGGATTAGAGAGATGTTGGGCTTCATCATGTAGAGTTTTATAGGTTTCATAAAGGAGTTTGGATTACTTTCTAAGAATAATGAGCCACTTAGGGGATTTAATTATCTTTTAAAAGTACTTATGGATGCTGTTTTGAGAATGGATAGTATAGAGGCAGAATAGAAGCATGAAAAAAATAAGATTCTTGCCTTTAATAAGACTCTAGGTGAGAGATAGATGATGGATGCTTATGCAGGGGTAGGTGGGGAGAAAATAGATTTGAGATCTCTATTGGAGGCAGAATTAATTGGATTTGTTAATGAGTTCAATTTATAAAAGAAAGGAAAGAATCAATTAAATGATACCCAGGTTTCTGGCTTGAGCAACTGGTTGGTGGTGGTGTCTGTTGCAAAGATCTAGAAGAACAGATTTTGGCACAATCAATGAAGCATTCTTCAGTTTCATCCTCAACGAGTTTGAGGTTCTTATGAGGGGTACCTAAGGGATGATATGAGATACAGACAATTATATATGTAAGTCCGGAGCTCATAGCAGAGGTTAGGTCAGGTGATAGAAATTTGGAAGCTAATTTATAAAGCCATGAAAGTTAATGAAATTACCTAGTAATCAAATAGAGAAGAGAATGTGGCCCAGAATAATGTCCTGATATCGTTTATAAATTTGGAGCAGGTGAAATAACCAAAGGAGACTAAAAATAAGTGATAAGTGAGATAGGAGGAAACTAGGAAAGTGTGGTGTCATGAAAACCAAAAGACCAAAAGAAGAAAGAGTACTTCAAGAAACATGAGTATGTGAAATTGTATTGAATGCTAGTGAGAGATGGATTAAGATGAGAGAAAAACGTTTATTGGATAAGCCAACATTTTGTTTTTAGTGACCCTGAGAAAGCAATTTCTTTGAACTAGTAAAGATGGAAGCCAGATTGCAGTGCGTTAAAGAATGATTGAATCCAACACTGCGTAATTTATATGTAAAAACTGGACTTCTCTTACATATAAGGGACATAGGCAGATTCAACAGAACAATAATAATAGCAATAAAGGAAAGGGGGAAAATAGGAAACTGTCTTT
The DNA here is from genome assembly GCA_963574885.1 of Lepilemur ruficaudatus. Classification (NCBI taxonomy): domain Eukaryota; kingdom Metazoa; phylum Chordata; class Mammalia; order Primates; family Lepilemuridae; genus Lepilemur; species Lepilemur ruficaudatus. Next base: position 10,059 of record CAUYRT010049045.1, read on the forward strand.
AAGAATTCCAAATGAAAAGGTAGAAAGTGGGAAGGGATGTGTTAACACCCAGAAGTTTTCCTGTGCAGCGAAGCAGACAAATGGAATGGCAGCTGAAGGAAGAGGGGGATGGGACTAGTCAAGTGATGATTTTTTTAAAAAACAGATGAGAGATAATTGGAACCTGTTTTTGTGTGCTAGTAGGAGTGACCCAGTGGAGAAGAAGAAATTGGTGTAGGAGAGAGAGGAGCTAATTGAAGATATTGTAAAGTCTTTGAGAAGCCAAATGAGAAGGGATCTAGAGCCTAAATGTGGGAATGGCCTTTTATAGGAGGAGAAACATCCTTCTGATGAAATGAGGTGAATATAGAGAAGATGGGTACAGATGCTGTTTCTATTATAGTGGACAGTTGGAAGATGATTAAAGTTCTTGCCTGGTAGCATCTATTTTCTCAATGAAATATGAGGCACAGATAGCTGAGAGGGTTGTATAGAGAGGGAAATTTAAGGTAAATTAAAGGTATGAAATAGTCATCTTGGAGTAAGAAAATGTAATAATTATAGAAAGTGTTTATAATGTGTCATAGTCATTTGAAGAGTGTAATAAAGTAGATGGATGCTATTTAAGTTTTCTGAAGGAAAGAATGCTTATTACTATCACTTTTAAATTTTATCACTCTAATCCGTTGCCCGCAATTGCCCATATTATGAATTAGAAAAAAGAATTCCACAAACCTTTTCATTCCTATTATGATTTTGACAGGATGCTCTATCTGTGGTAGCTATCAGGTCATCTGATGCTACGACATACGGGTTCAGCTTTCTTTAAAGGCATCCTCAGTTCCTTCTGGGCCCTATGTATGAATTGGTCTTTTAGTTTTAGATTACTTTCTTTAGTCCAGGGGTCCTTTATAAATGCTACATTGATCATCTTTCTAAAAAATGTACAATCCCTCTATCTTATCCTTGAGATTTTTGATTGTAAGTCTAGTTCTGCTTTGTTTTTCTAGCTTCCCTACTTTTTCCTGCCTCATGCTACTACCTTTTCCCCCTGACCTTACTTTGGCTTCTGGAGGGGTAGAGTTTTTTCTGTTTTTTCCCTCCGTTCATCTCTTTCTAACCTATTTTATACTATTGTCCTTTTTCTGTGTTTTTCTTAATTTACTTTTCCTGGATTACTTTCTCGTAGCACTTACCCTATTTTATTTGCTTGCTTGTATATGCATTTGTTACCTTCTAACTATATTGTGAACCCCTTGGCACAGGGAACATCTTTGTATCCCTATTATCTAATAGGCCCTTTTTGTGGTAGCTATTTTTGAGTAACTGAAATAGGTATTCTGTATGTTGCTTTTTTTCTTCCTTTCTATTGATTAGAGATGTCCTTGATTGTGGTACTTTTTTCCTTCCTATTGCTTGGTACTTGGCTTTATGTTTCAAAAATAGTTTTCTAGCTCTTATTAATTTTTCCCTTTGAATGACTCCCTGCCAATATAAAGGATTCCTTACTCTTTTCTTCTTACATTCTGCCACTCTGGGTTTCATTTGCTTTCTGATAGTGTCAGTCAAGAATCCATGCATATTTATCTTTAAAGGCAGCCTTTCTTGGTAGCTACTATAATTTGAACAAAGATACTTCCTGGCTCCATGGGGTTAACTGTTAAATTTATAGTCATTTTTAATAGTAAATTCTTGAAACATCCCCCAAGTAGTGACAACCTAAACTAAATAATTGAACTTTTATTAGGAATTTTGAAATTTTCTATGCAATATAGTTGTCTGGATTTTCTTCTTGTTGCTTTTTAAAATCTTTAGGTGGTATATGTTTTTCAGAATTATATTAAAGAGAACATTTTTTCCTGAAACCTTTCATAATGTAAATACCTTTTAAGTCAAGAAACATTTATTTAAATTAGAATGTATTATCTATGCACTTGACTAAACTTGTGGATTCAATTATAGTTAATATAGTTTTTGTTACCATTAATATAAAATAATAAAAATATAATATGTATATATCTAATAATATATAGAGAGCCATTGTCTTTTTGTTTTCTCTATGCAGAGATTTAAATACATAATGGTTTTCTGTTTCAGGGAAGTAAGCAATGGCGTAGATAAAAAAGGAAAGAAAAAATCTGTAGGTCGTCCACCTGGCCCATATACAAGAAAAATGATTCAGAAAACTGCTGAGCCACCTTTGGTAAGAGGATATGTTGGTATCTGTTCTCAGAGAAGAAGGATGCAAAAAATTACTGAGAAGCTAATTTTTTTTTTTCAGCTACCTTTAGAACCATGCTTTAAGTATATTTTTTTGTTTTTCAGGATAAGGAATCAGTTTCAGAGAATCCTACCTTGGATTTACCTTGTTCTATAGGGTAAATAGAGAGTTATTTTCTCCTTTCCTAGGTATTTTCTTTTGGGGGAAAATTAGTATTTCTATTTGTTATATAATATAGTTGTTATACCATTTAAATTCTTTTATCTCAGGAGAACTGAGGGAACTGCACATTCATCGAATACCTCAGATGTGGATTTCACGGGTGCTTCCAGTGCAAAAGAAACTACCTCGTCTAGCATTTCCAGGCATTATGGGTAGATATTTTATGTTCTTATTCTTTACTAATTTTCCTCTAGATTCTTTTTCTTTGTAAGGTGATGATTGAATAATTTTGTAGCAATTGAAAGTGATATAAATGCGTCAGATTTTTAATTCCATAAATTGTTAATATTCATTTGAATATATTTGCATTTTAGAGCAAAAATGTTAGATTTTTTAAAATCTGTTAGGAAATTTGCTGTGTGACCAGAGAAGAGGTAGACCAGTGTTGAGGCTGTATTCTTTTTCGTTAGGCCTTTTAATGCATCTGCTATATAAGTGTGCCTTGCTTAAGGATGATTTGAGTTTTTTTTTTAATACATCTAAATCAGGCTCATAAATCCTTTTGTCAGTGAAAAGATTTTAATGTCAGGATATTTTTTTCATCATTAGCAGACTCCCTTCTAATATTTTATTCAACTTGACTCTTTAGGACAACTTTTTCTTAAAGCACATCATGTCAGATATAAAAA
>CAUYRT010049047.1:0-37934 GCA_963574885.1 Lepilemur ruficaudatus
GAGAAGTATTTATTTCACATTTTTAAAAAAAATGTATTTCTAGCTGGGCGCAGTGGCTCACGCCTGTAATCCTAGCACTCTGGGAGGCCAAGGCAGGAGGATCGCTCAAGGTCAGGAGTTCAAAATCAGCCTGAGCAAGAGAGAGACCCCGTCTCTACCAAAAGTACAAAGAAATTAATTGGCCAACTAAAAATATATAGAAAAAATTAGTTGAGCATGGTGGCGCATGCCTGTAGTCCCAGCTATTCGGGAGGCTGAGGCAGAAGGATCGCTTGAGCCCAGGCATTTGAGGTTGCTGTGAGCGAGGCTGATGCCATGGTACTCTAGCTCAGGAAACAGAGTGAGACTCTGTCTCAAAAAAAAAAAAAAAACTGTATTTCAATACACACAAAATAAGCACTAAAAAATCAACATTGATGTGTGACAGCTCACGCCTGTAATCCTAGCACTTTGGGAGGCCAAGGCGGGAGGATTGCTTGAGGTCAAGAGTTTGAGACCAGACTGGGAAACAGGGAAACCATGTCTCTACTAAAAAGTGGAAAAAAAACTAGCTGGGCAACTAAAAATAGAAAAAAAATTAACTGGACATGGTGGCACTTGCCTGTAGTCCCAGCTACTCAGGAGGCTGAGGCAGGAGGATCTCTTGAGCCCAGGAGTTTGAGGTTGCTGTGAGCTAGGCTGATGCCATGGCACTCTAGTCCAGGCAACACAATGAGATTCTGTCTCAAATAAATAAGTAAAAAATCAACATTCATGATATACACTCTCAGCAAACTAGAAAAGGAAGTAAATTTCCACTAAATCAAATAGGGTATTTACAGAAAACTTAGAGCTCACATTAAAATTAATGATAAAAATCTTAAGCCTTTTCTCTAAAATTGGAAAATTTGGAAATATGCAAGATTGACCATTCTCATCACTTTTATTCATCGTACTATAGCTACAATGCAAGTAAAATAAATAGAAGGTATAGAGATTAGAAAGGAAAACTGAAACCAATTCTATATGCAGACAGCATGATTGTCTATCTAGAAAGAATTAATCTACCAAAGACTATTAGAGTTGATAAATTTAACAAATTTATGGAATGTATGCTAATATACAAAGATCAATTGGTCTTTTATATATGAGTAACAAACAATTAAAATGATAAAATAGCTATGATTTATACCAGTGTGGAAAAATTATAAAATGTATAGAGATAAATTTAAAGTAAGTTTTACAAACTTCTATGCTATAAGCTACAAAACTTCCAAGAGATATTGCTTCCAAGAGATATTAAATAAGACCTAAATAAATGGAGAGACATATCATGTTTACGGTTTATAATACTCAAACTTATTAAAAAGTCAATTTTTTTCAAATTGATTTATGATATTATTCAATCCCAATGAGAAACTTAGAACATTTTTCTTGGTCAAAATTGATAAATTAATTCTAAAATTTATATGGAAATGCAGAGGACTAACACAATCAAAACAAGCTTGAAAAGAAAGACCAAAGTTGGGGGATCTACATTAACTGGTTTCAAGACTTATAAAAGGATACAAATTAAGGTACTATATTATTAATGTAAGAATATACAAATGAATAAACAAAACCATTTATAAAGTCACATAGCCAATCAACTGATTTTTGATAAAGATGTGATTCAGAAGGGAACTCTTCAACAAATGATGCTGGAAAAACTGTGTATATCTATCTATATCTGTATATTTATATCTGTATGTAGAGATTAGGGATATATAGATAGATAGATAGATAGATAGATATAGATCAATCTGTATCTCCCTGTAACATCTACCTTGCACCACACACAAAAATTAGTTTGAAATAAATCAGTGACTCAAATAAATACATTAAAATATTAAGCTTCTAGAAGAAAACATAAAACAATACTTTTTTCATGGCATGTGGTTAAAGAAAAGTTTTCTTAAATAGAATAAAGCAAAATAGTAGTTATAAGAAAAAAACTCATGAAATGGTAACTTAATCAAAATTTAAAAGTTTTGCTCATCAGAAAAAAAATAGTGTTAAGAAATGAACAGACCAGCCACAGACTAGGAGACAATATTCACAAAACATATAACTGACAACTCATTTGTAGAAGATATAAATAACTGTCATAAGTCAACAATAAGATAAATAATCCAATTATAGTGAGCAGAGGACTTGAACAGCCCCTTCTTCACATGGCAAGATTTAAAAATGGTCAATAAACATTTAAAAAATTTTCAACATAATTTGTCATCTGAGAAATATATATTAAAGTAAAAATTAAATGTCATTGCCTAATGACATTTATGGATAATATTCAAGTGACTGATAATGCCAAATGTTGATAAAAATACAGAATAACTGTAACTCTCATACAGTGTTAACATAGGAATAAAACAATGCAATCATGTTGGAAAATTTTTTGGCATTTTCTCATAAAATTAAACATCTACCAGTGCTATGACCCAACATTCTACTCTTAGCTATTTACCTAAAAGAAATATAAATATTAATATGTTTACAAAAACACTTTTACATCTTTGTTCATAGCATATTTAATCATAGTAACAAAGAAAAAAGCAAAAATGTTCAGCAACAGGTGAATGAATAAACTGTGTTATGTTTGTACAATGTAACAATTTTCACAAATACAGATACAGATACATGCAATAACATGGACGATTTTCACAAATACTGTGATATTTTAAGGAATCCAGACATAAAAGAGCAGGTAATGAATTAATCTTTTTGTATGAAGTTTTAAAGTAGGCAAAACTAATACAAACCGAATACTAGAAATAAGAACAGTGGTGGCCTATGGATACAGGGCATTTATTGAACAATGAAGTATACAGTCGAACTTCATAGGGGTGATAAAATTCTGTACCTTATTACAGACATGGGCCATGGATGTGTGCATTTGTCAAAACTCATCAAACTATATTTATCATCAGTGCATTTTACTATATTTAATTTATGCCTCAATTTACAAAAAATTAAAAATCTGGGAATAGTATTTCAAATAAAGTGGCTCAAATTGTCTCTACTTAATATGTTTCAAGACATATAATTTAATTATAGATCTTTAAATCATTAGATTCATGGATATTAAACTGAACAATAGGGTTCAAGGAGTTGAATCCACTTCCATCTGTAGTCAGAATGCTTTGGGTGCAAGTAAAAGTTTAAAAATCTCAGACTCTTATCCTCCTTTTCAAAATATGGTGGGTTCTTCTCTGGGCAGCCACATCAAGAAGGAAGGATTGGGACAAAAACTTTTCTACAGAAGACTATTTTTATCAGAGTAAAGAAGCCCCCAGCGGCAAGAAAAAAGTTCTCTTCTCATTGGCTAGAAGAATTTTGCCTACTCTTGGATCAATTTCAAGTTAAACTAAATTAAAATTACTGTGACTGGTTTGAATCATCCTTTTAGGCCTGTGTCAGATCTTCCATTTCTGAGATTAAGGCATCTCCTCACACTCCCTGTAAAATCAAGATTCATTTCATAGGGAAGAATTTGAAGGTGGAAATAGTTGATGATGATCAGTGTCTGACACACAAATTCCTGTCAGTTTCTGTTAAATGGGATAATTACTTCCCACTCCCAGTATAATTTTTTCCAGGTGTAAGAAGCTAAACAATATAATCGCTTTGTGCTCTCTAGTCTTTTACTCACTCTGTCCCAAGAGCAAGAAGTGATTTAGTTGGATAAATTTGAGAAGAATAAGCAGGCTATACTCAGCTCAGCAGTGACCTTTTTAGAGGAGCTTTCTAGAGGGAACACAGACCTTGCTGCTTCTGCTGCTCTACCAGGGGGAGGCTTTGTCTCTGTGGCAAACTGGTGTGAGGATGGAAAGGCTGTTCCAGTCTCTAGGTATCAGGACTACATAGTTCCACCTGGTTCTGGAGTTCGATGTTGGAAGGCCCACTAGGCCCTTACACTCAAGCTTTTTTCTAACTCAGAATCTATAAGCAATAAAGTTGAGAGCTAGCTTGTATACTAATTTTCCATGCATTTAGAACCTGGGTGTGGAAGAAGGGTGCTATTTATTAAATTTCTTAAGGGGCATCAATATTTGGTACACTGGCTAAAGGCACTGAAAATTAACAAAAGCAGTAGAATTTTAGAACAAAAAAATACATTAGGAAGATTTTGATGGGATCATAATTGTGTCTTGGACTTTGGACTTTCATGTGCCACCACAGTATTCTGATCTTATTGTTTTTAGAGACTTATATTAATAGTTAACCGTATGTTAGCTGCTACAGCTTCACTTTACACTTTAGGCTACAATAAGGCCGGCTCAGTTTTATAAGCCTGGGTGGGCCTTAGATAAGGACTGCAAAGAGTCTGGCAGAAGCAAGAGAGGGCCCCAGGAGAGGTACATGGCCCACATGGGTGGCCTCAGCAAAGGTGCCCAGGAATCACAAAGCTTCGTAGCTGTGTACAGGAGGGGCCTAGATGAGCTTCTAACAGTTGTATGCGGCCACAGCTTAATTCATAAACTGGGTTTTTTTCTAACAGATATTTCTGTGGCAAAGATTACATGATAGGAAAAAGAGAATCTATATGCTTCCTTTGTATTGATGACCGTAAAATATTTGCTGCATTTAAATATTAAAGAAGCCAAGATCATATAATTCTATGATTTACAGTTCACAGAGTCTAGTTTAAATCACAGATAGGCATTGCCAGAGGACTGATCCAAATTCTATCATATATTCAGAGCCAAGGAGAAACTGTTGAAAGAATTAATCTTTTCTTTAATGCAGCTTTTTCTTACATAAGAATGAATAATTCTCAAAGTATTAGTGGATGTATTTCAAGATGATTGAGTTATTATGGGTGGTATGCCCGTGCCCTGATAGAACAAGTTTCACATGTATATGAAATTGAAAAGTGGAAGAAAATGTCTTGAGAGACAGCAAGAGAAATATTATTCTCTTCTAATCCCCTAGGGTGGGGATCAGCCAACCACAGCCAACAGGGCAAAACTTGATGCCAGCTATTTTTGTAACTAAAATTTTATTGCAACACAAGCTACCCCCACTTTGTTTAAGGCCACTTTCTCTCCACAGTGCCAAGAGTTAAGTAGTTGTGGCAAAGATCATATAGCTCACTGGCTTTTTATAGGAAAAATTTGTCAACCCCTCTTAGAGAGGGGCACTGATTCTCACACTTGAGCATGCATCAGAATTATCAGGCAGGCTTGTTAACATATCGATTATTATAAGGCTGCATCTCCAACGGTTCTGATTCCGATGTCTCGGAGGGGCCCGATAATTTGTATTTCTACCAGTGATACTGATATTGCTGGTCTGGGGAACCACACTTTGAGAACCAGTTCCTCAGCCACAAGCTTCAGAAACAACAATAGCAATTTCTATAATTTGCTAAGGGTGATTTGCAGTTAAATCAAATGTGGCGATGAGGCAAAAGCTTTAGGCCTAAGTATCTATCAAGGAAGTAGTAACAGAAACTGAAAAGGAAAGAACAGAAAAAAATCTTCAGTATGCCATTAGAGTTGATATTCAAGTACCAGGATTCAAAAATCATGTAACTCCAAGAGGAAATGGACATTAGGAAATTCAAAATTTACATACTGCATGGGAAAGAAAGGCTCTTTCATCCTTCTTGTTCCCCTAAATATGGTATATAGATAGGGACAAAATGAATCCCATTCTGGGAGATTTTTTTCTCAATTCAGTTTTTCAATTGGGAGTGTGGGGAGGGTACCAAACTATTTCATTTGAAGGTATGGTAGAATGACAGGAATTAGTAGATGTTCTGGTATAATTTACAGAAAGGGTATAAAGGTAAGCCCGACATGTGTGCACTACATAGGTGACCATGAGGGTCACCGGGGCCATAGGGAAGCCAATTCAGGCTTAGCTCTAGTCATCTGTCTCCAGGAGTGCCCTTGGCGCTGACACCAGGTCCAGCCGGACTCCAGGGTGGGGGCGGGGACAAGGATGGGTGGAGGTGACAGAGGGCGGGGCAGGAGGGGCACTTCCGTCTAGCGCACGTTGGTTACAAGGTCATGCAATTCTTAGATGGCTTTCATCTGCTTATTCTTTAAGATCATGAATCTCAAAGAAGTCACACATGTGAGTGTCATTGTTAGTGGTCAGTTTTTGCAGTTCCGGTAGTGACTGATTCACACCATTTTCCAAGTGTGACACAGCTCTGTTGCCTTCGGTGGCAATCTCAGTCCTAGAGGTCGAGGTCTGTTGGCTTTCTCCATATGCTGGTCGGGCCACCTACATAGTCGGTTTCGCAGCTCTAAGCAAGTTCCTTCTCCCTCTGAGACTGGTGAAGAACTGGCAAGATTTCTTCAAAGTCACAGCATCGCGGTCAAAGCAGAAGGACACGGACAGGCAGACGGAGGGCTCAGCGGAGCGGCAGTTGGTGCGTCTCGGGCGGCTGGTGGCGATGTGTGGCCGAGGCTCAGTGGGGGCTTGGGGGTGACGACGCAGCCGGTGCGGGGGCTGTGAGCAGGCGGGAGGCCGACTCTGGGCATCCATTCAGCCAGGCCAGAGGAAGCAGGACACCGGGCCACTCTCTGTCAGGAGCACCTGACCTCTCTGCTCATTTGCACTACTCCATTTGGAGATTTCAAACATTTGGCGTTTGGCAAGGCTGAAACCGTCAAGAGCTCCATCGGTCTTTGCTGTGGCCTTTTCAAGTACTAGGAACATGATGCTGCCTGGCATAATGGCTCTAGGGCCTGGGTATTGGTTTCCTTTTTCACTTTGGCATTGGTGGAGCCAGTGTTAATAGTCATGCATGTCGTATCCTTGAAATGTTTAAAATTGAAATACATCAGAGAATTGGCATTGCAATTTGTGATCCCAAAGAAACTACCCCCTCTCCAGAGGCTGCTCAAAGAACCCCAATTCCACACCGCCAAGATTTTACTGGAAAATACCGGGTTTGAACTTTAACTTAAAAATTTAGGGATTTGTGTATTTAACTCAAAAGGGCAAAATAATTTGAGTCCAGATATTAAAGCATTTGAATTTTAATATTTGGGGGCTTTAATTTGTGAGAAGATTTAACCATCCTCTCTTGGAATTTGATAATGGGAGAGTGTTTTTTTCCTCAAAATGGGATGTCTTTATATTGTGGCTGATTTTTATTATTAGAATGTGTTTAACTCATTGTAGAATTTCTGGAATGTTGTATGCATAATAATATGGTTGGTTATAATTTAGGATGGCCAATTCAATAAGAAATGGATCTTTACTCTTGTGTGCAGAGTGCCCTTGGAGATGATTTAGATAATACATTGTTCCCATCCATTTTAGGAAAATTTAAAGTGAGTACCCGTGGTTCCAGGATGACTCCCAAAGAGCAATTTTTGGTAATGAAAATGTGGGCTAAGAAGATTGGGCAGGATTTTCTTCATAGACCACTGATTCAGTCTTCCAAAGAGGCTAGCTGTACTCCTTCTTGAGTGAAAATCTTAATGGGTTTTGAAGAAAAAGGGGAGGGCATTTTATGGGGAACACTTAACTCTCACTCTGTGTTTCCTGCTTGTAAAAAAAAAAAAAAATCTGTCCATCCCTTTATTTGCTTCAATCCAGGGCAGTAGAGTGACATATGTGATTGATAAAATTGGGAAGAAAATAAAATAAGCTTTCCCAGCTCAGGTCTACCACTTCTTCCTCTTAGAGTTGAAGTAAGCTGCCCATTAACCACACAAGTTGTTTGATTTTTCTAAAGGTGCTTTCTGCTACCTCTGACCATGAGAGAGACTGGGTAGATAAGTTTGCCTAATGCTTGGGTTCAGTGTTAGAAGTTTGTTTATTCCTCACAACTAAGTTGTGACCTTTAACTTAGCATTTAAAGTAAAGGAAGGTGTATTTTGGTCTCCATATGCCATTCTGTTTTACTTCTTAGTATGTCTGGAAACTAAGTGGTAAGGAAGAATGCTGATTTATTTTTGGAGGAGGGGAAGGGGTTCTCCCTCAGAAACTTCATTTTACCCCTAATTCTATTACATTTAAAAATTTACATACAAGAAACAATTTTTCTTTAGTAAGCTGATGGATGACGAGGACTTATCAATTAAAAAAACAATTAAAAAGTTCATGAGCTAGAAATATCTATGGAGATTTATTTTATAAGCCTTTTTTCACAATAAGTGAAAGCATCAGCATCACTCTGAGAACAGGTGTGTACATTTACATTAAATAAATTATTCATTTGCTAATATTGTGGACTTGTTTTATAGCACATGAAAGTAAAAGAAAGCCAAATTAATCTCCATCTTTTGCATTATGCATTGTGGCATTAGGAAAGAGGAATTTTTGGGAAATACTCAACAAACTGGTTTTTTCAGTTCCTGAGATACTATAGTAGCAGAATAAAATCCAATAAAAAATCTTTTAATTTGATTGTCATCACCTTTAGTTAATGGTACATAAGCTTCAATTTCCAAGCGCATGGAATATAGTGTGTGTGGATTGAATGTTGTTATTTGGATTTCCTTTGCTAAGGTCACAGGAAGTTTTTCTGTCATCCTGGAAAACTTTGTACACTTGCTCTTAGTTACAGTTCTTTTTGCCAGCATTTGAGAATACTCCTGTGTAATCTTTGGCACTTTGGCCCTGTACACATACCTCCATGAAGCCTCTCCTGTGATGCCATTCTAAAGTCACTGATTTTTCTGTCCTAATCAACACCATTGTATACTTGCTGCCCATACCACTCAATTCATTTGTTATTTATTACTTTTAATTGTTATTTTTATGTCTAATGTGCATAGAGCATGAGTCTGAGATTAATTGCATGCTACTTAAGGTTAGGATCAGTTTTAATACTTTATGCATCACCCAAAGCATCGTGTTACATAATTGGTAGGCACTCAAAACACTTGACTATACCCAGCTTTCCTAACTGGAGGAAATCATATTGAAAGAAATAAAGAACACTTTTGGAGCTCCTACTAAGATTACGAAACAATTTATCTTGTATTTTTTTAAATCTAATATCTTTATAATTGAAATTATGCCTGAAATTTGAACAACTAATAATTCAGAAATAATAATTTTAGATGTTACTTTTCATGTATCTGAAACTAAGAAACTCTGTTTAGAGCCATAGCTACATTTCCTGTGATGCACACTGTTTTGCCTTTATTTGTAAAATCAACTTTATTGAGGTATAATTAGCATATAATAAAATATACCCATTTAAGACAACACTTTGATTAGGTTTGGATTATAACTCACATAACTGTGACCACATTCAATACATAGAACATTTCCCTCAGCCTAACATTTCCTTAGAACATAACAGGTCTATGTATGTGTGTGTACATGTGCATTTATTTACCGTTAAATTATAGTAATGTCATAAAAGTAACTCTCTGTGTGTATTGTTTATCTATGAGGTTTTAAACTATATGTTGATGTAATTTTATTTTTGAGGGTATTCCTCAAGGGATTACAATGTGCATTCTTAATCTTTTCAGAATCTACTTAGAATTAATATTTTACCACTTCAAGTGGAATGTAGATACCTTAAAATCATGTCTCTTTACCTCCCCGTCCCCTTTAAACTTTAGTTATTATGAACCACAGCTATGCACATTGGACATCCTACCACACCATGCTGTAATTTTTGTTTTCTACTGTCATGTTTATTTTGGAGAATGTAAAAGGGAGTGGGGATGGGGTAATACATCTACCCAGATATTTATCATTTCTGTTGCTCTTCCTGAATCCTCAAGCTCCAAGTCTCCCTCTGGTATTATTTCCTTTTGCCAGAAGAACTTCTTCTAACATTTCTTTTGTATGACACTTGCTGGTGAAAACTTATTTTATTTTATTTTTTGATCCAATAATGAGGATGTCTTTACTTTGTCTTCATTTATAAAGGATTTTTACACTGTATGTATTATTCTGTGTTGACCATTCTTTTATTTTAATATTTTAAAAATACTCCATTATCTTTTGGTCTCTGTAGTTTCCTCTAAGACAACAGTTAATTTGAACAGTTTTTCTCCTATATGAAATGTGTCATTTTTCTTTGTCTGTTTTTAAGATTTTTTTTTTTTATCTTTGGTTTTCAGCATACCTTGGGTATGTATTTCTTTGAGATTTTCTGATTGGGCTTTGCTGAGCCTCTTGAATCTCTAAATTTATGTCTTCACCAATTTGAAATGATTTCTGCCTTCATTTCTTTAAAATTTTTCTGCACAACATTCTTTCTCTGGGTCTTCTGTGACCTAGACCCAGATGACACCAAATTTAGACCTTATTATTTTTTCCTACGGGTACTTGAGGTGCTGTTTCTCTTTATTCAGTCTTTTTTTCCCCTCTCTTATTCAAATTAGGTAATTTTTATTCATCTATTTTCAATTTCATTGACACATCAGTTTTACTATTGGGTACATCTAGTGAATTTTAAAATTTTGTTTATTGTGTTTTTCAGTTCTAAAGCGATCATTTTTAATATCTCATTTCTCTGCAATGACTGTATCTTTTCATGTGTTTAAGAAGTGTTTTCCCTTTGTTCTTAGAGAATGACCAAGAGAAATGTTTCAATGTCTTTGTCTCTTAAGTATAACATCTAGGCCAACTTGGGGTTGACCTAGTCTTTTGTCAATTGTCTTTTCCCATGAGATTTTGTCAGGCTTTCCTGGTTTTTGACTGTATCCAAGATATTTTGAATATTATGTTATGAGAGGTGGATCTTGTTTAAATTGCACTGATTCCATTAGTTGTTTTCAAAACTTTTTCAGTGTTATTTGTTTCTTTCCCAAAATGTACACAACCCAGGGGCGAGCGTTAGACCTAAGTGGTGATCTATTCCAAGGTTCTGTTCTCAAAGTTTACCATATGCTTTTACTTAAGGTCAGATCCACGCATGTGTCGCATGAGGGTGGGCCCATGAATTCATTCACAACTTTATGGGATCCCTATCTTGAGTTTCCTCTTCCGTGTTCTTTTCTGAACACTTTCCAGCACCAAGTCCCCCTCTCCCTTTTTGATCCTTTGGATAAGAAACTGAAATCTCCCTACTCTGTTGTGCATCTCCTATGACAGGAGCTAGAGAGAATAGAAAAGGAAAAAATATAATAGGAAAATTTCCCTACATTTTGTGGCTCCCCTTTCTACTTCTTAGAACCAGAAGGAGAGGGGATTGTCTTGGAACTCTTTCTGTCTACACTCCATGTATAGTTCTTAGATGTGTACTGCCTTTGAGTACATACAGACTGAGAATTATGAAAGGAAAAGAAAAATACAAACTCACCAGATGATTTATACTTTGAGCTTTAAATTCTTTCTTCAATTTGCCTGTGACCATTTGCTTTTTAGAGTCCGCAGATGATTGCATTCAGTGAGAAAGACAGGGTGGCATGTGCTTATGCTGTTTGAGCTAGATCTGGAACATTCAAAAGCTTCAAAATAAGATTTATGTGTCTTCTTTTAACCTAAATACCATACAATCTCCCTTATATGTCCAAATTAACTTACTTTAAAGAAAAGAAGTTTTTCTCTTTTTTTCCCCTCTCTTCTCTCTAGCCATCAAATCCCTTTCCTCTCTTTGAAAGGAAAAAGAAGCATGCTTAAAAAAAGATCTCATCATATTCTTTCTAGAATAATAATTCTATTTCTAATGGATAAATCATTTTCTATCCTAGAAATAATATTTTTTTCTGGAGAAGAAATAAAAGAAGTATCCATACTTGGTAGCTCTCTGTAATTTCTTTTTTCCTCACATTGTCAAATCAGAAAAATCAAAGAAGAAAAGAGATAACTGTAAACATTAATGGTTTTACTAGAGGAATTTAATATGTGATTCCTAGAAATTAATTGAATTAACTACCAGGACTATCTTCTTTAGGGTTACTGTGAGTGAATGTTTATCTCTTTTCAGGCAAAAAAAAAAAAAAAAGATAAAATAAACTATACCAAACATAAATCATACATTTCGGACACTGGTAAACATTAAAAAAATTTAAGGGCTTGGCCCAGAGTAGATTCTGAACAGAAAGAATCACATATATGCACAGAAAAGGAATAGAAAACCACGAACTAGACTCTTAACAGCATTGACCTACAGTCCCCTTCTTTGCCGTGACTCAAAGGCAAGTGAGTTGATGATGCTTTGTTCTAAAGAGCAAACTCTACACATTGATTCTCTGAATATCATTTTTTCCAGAACACTGAAGTGCTTATTGCAATAATGTGCAGGCACACAGCATTAGTTTCCTATTGCCTACATTAGCTGTTGTTTTGTGAAGGCCAAATGAAATACATTTTCCTTCCTCTTGTCTTCCACCTTTCCTGGGATAGCTTCTTGTAAAGCTGGAACCTGAATACAAAATTCCTATGTCCAAATCCAACATCTTTTCTATCATGTTAAATTAATGTGCTGCCAGGAATAGTTCTTCCAGCCATCTCTGTATGATTCGGAATAAATCCTAATTTATTCTTTCTAGTAAAGCTCTGATTCCATTAAGTCATTCCTTATTCTATAGAAAGGTAGACAGTGGAAGTAGACCAAAGCAAATTGTGTCCTGATTTTCTCTCTGACCAACAATGTGACTTTGTGTAAGTTGACTTGACATCTCTAAACCTCAGTGCCCTCTGTCAAATCAGGATGATAACAGGGTCCCCTCTCACATAGTCTTTGCAGTAACCCAGCAATAGCTCTGTAAATGTGAGCTGCTTCTGCACTTATCACAATCAGCCTTTTATTATGGTTGAATAAATATGTTTCCCTTACGTGATTACAGAGCTCAAGGACATTTAGACATTATATACATATTTTTCAGGTAAAAACTCTGAAGCTTGGAGGCTCAGAAAGATTTTTCTTAAAGGGCACAGATCTAGTTAACATGACAGGAGTTAACCAGGCTTCAGTAAAGTAGCATTGTTAAAGGGTGAATATCATGATAGTCTAAGAAGATAATAGAGAAAGCTCAGTAACCCATATAGCAAGGAAGTCTTAGTTGCCTGATTGATTTTTAGCTACTTCCCTTCCTCCTCCCTGAATACAGGACAGGGGGCCAGAGAATCAGCTACTGAGACTAGAATGGCATTGGAGCTAATGCTAAACAAAATGATCAGGTGATTCTCGTTAATTTTGATCTAGTAGGCCGGACGAGGACTTCTTAGATGTGAAATACTTTAGTGTTAAGAGATCAGGCCGACAATATATTAAATTCTTACTTTTCATTTCTGTTTGCCATGCCGTTCCTTGTGCCAATTTGTTTTAGCTTGGTGACCTATTTTTCAAATAGTTAAAGCACTGATGCTAATGCAGAGGCTTTTGTGCATATCTTCTCGCCATTGGGTTGAGACAAAATGTTCATTTTCTGATTCTGTGGTGCACAGGCAGAAAAGCGTAGGCTGTGGAACAGATTTTCCACAAACTGCTGCTGCTCTGCATTATTGAACACGGGCTCAGCGCTTGGCTTTCTTGGGTGTTCATGTTCAGAGACAGGGCCCCATTTTACTTCCGTATCTCATTGTTAATCAATAAACTGCAGATAAAACTGCTGAAACCTGATTTCTTCCCCAGACCACTTCTTTCTTTGGATGCTTCAGATTCAGATGATCTAGAGTCTCCAATGAAGACTGTTTCGACTTTCAAAAAAGGAAACTGTAGTTCTTCTCCTGAAAATAAAGAAAGTTAACATTTCAAAGTAGGTCTCTGAACAAAACATCTGCTGCAAAAACTTCTTTGTGATTGCTTTTTAAAGAATAGATCAGGAAGGCCAGGAATGGAAGATGAGCTGAAGATATCTGGGGATGGAATCCAGCCTCCCTGTCTTCAGAATTATTTAGTGTAAGAAGAAAATCCACAGCTCTTCAGCTCCTTTTATTTTGTACTTTTAAACATCAGCAACATACCCTGTAACTTACCTACTCCCTTAAAAATACGATTTTAGGAAAAGATCTAAGAAACTATCTCACATTAAGGTTTAAAATGACTGATCAAACTTTCAATGTTAATGCTGAAATAAGTATCTAAACTTGAATAAACAGATAAAACCTCTAACTAAATTAATTATGCTTTAGTGGTATATTTATAGTTACATTTTTAAATCATTATTTGTCAGAATTAAAAGGCCCCTAAAATCATACATGTCTCCTTTTGTGTAAAACTGTGCTAGATTTGGATCATAACTTTTCCTGGCCGCTGTTTCTAATGAAATCTTCCTCATTCACTGTAGGAACCTTTGCAGGATCCCACTCTTCTCCCTGTAATCACATTGGATCCTGAGAAGAAAATATCTCATTTATTAACTTGGCAGTAACCATGGATGTATGGCCTGGCATACTAGAATGTGTTGGACCAAACAGGTTCCTCTCTTGGGAGGAACCTTCATCCCTTCTCTCACTTCCCCCAGCAATACCAAGTAATGTTCTAGAGAGTTCGGACCATGGGGCAAATCAGGTTTATCATTATTCTCATTCTTAATTTTAACTCATTGATTTCTTTTGCTGAGATTTGCTCCCAACACAGGCCACTTGGGTTGAGAGCTTAGAAAGAACAGTGGAACTTGAGAGGATTCATTTTGCTTTTGTCTCCGTTTTGTGTCATTTCCAGATGCTATGCACTGCCTCATCAGTCACACTATCCTTGAGTCCTTAAGTATCTAAGGTCATTTTTTTCTTTGCCCAGTAAGAAAGGGCACTTTGTTTTTCCTGATACAGGAATTACCTTTACCTTCTCAGAAGCTTTTGTTTCACAGACTTTGATTCACAACACTCAGTTAAAAGATCTGTGAGGACAAGAATTGCCTCAAATGCATCACTCCCTCCATGGGGCATTTGCACAGGCCATTTCTCTAGTTTTACCAGTTCTCCATCTGTCCTGCCCTCCTCTCTCTTTCTCCCTTTCCTTAGCCATAGGAACTCAAAATGATTGTTCCTCTCTTAGCTCAAAGATTACTTGTTCAGAGAAGTCTGCCCAGCCCATTCAGAGTGAATTAAGGCCCACTGCTTTTCCCTTCTTTAGGCTAGAATCAAATTGACAGGTTATCTGTGTGTATTAGTCAGCTTGAGCTGCCATTAAAAAAAAATCACAGACTGGGTGGTGTAAATAATAGAAATTTATTTCTCACAGTTCTAAATCTGGGAAGTCCAAGATCAGGACACCAGATGATTCAGTTCCAGATGGGGGCTTTCTTTCTAGCTTATAGAATACAAGACTAGATTCACCTTCAGTAAAAGATACAAGCAGCAGGAAAATAAAAGCTAACTTGCATCTGGCCACCTTCTTGCTTTCTCACTGCATCTTCACATAGCAGAAAGAAAGAGAGAAAGAGGAAGTTCTCTTCCCCTTCATATAAGGCCACTATAATAGTCATGGTTCTCCAGAGAAACAGAACAAATAAGATAGATAGATAGGTAGACAGACAGACAGATAGATAGACTCTACAGGCTCTCTCTCTTTTTCTCTTTCTATGTGTTGCTGTTTCGCTTTCAAGAAAATGAAACTCTTTTTCAAAGTTTATTATTTTCTCTGAATTGAAAGTTCTGGTCCAAGATGGCAACAATGGAAGTGCATTAATATAAGCAAGGCTTACAAATCATTATTGATGCATTAATATAGTAAACCTATTTCCAGTTTTTGTGTATATCTTGGGCTTTGATACTCTTTCTTCTTCTGCAGTTTTTATTTTCCTCCTCCCCTTGACTGAAGGTGAATTCTGGTTCTTTATACTTTGCCTCCCCAGAAAAGTTTTATATTTGTCTTCAAGGGTTCTATTTAATTTTTTAAAATGATTTTTATTACTCTGTACAAGGGAGTCATCTGGAAATGACATTTCTTAATAAACTGCCCTTGACAAATATTATTTTTTTTCTTGTGGAAAAAAGCCCTGTTTCCTATTTTTCTTCTTCAAATAGCCATTGGCAGTTCTCTGACTGAGAATACAGGACTTCTAGAGGAACAGCTCCTGCCAAGTGAGAAGGGTTTGTTTTTTAAAATTCCTCCCTGTTTGTGTTATATTTAGTCAGAAGCCTATTATTTCATATTCTCCCTTTTTTTTCTTCAGTTTTGGTTTAAATTTTTCTCTTGCAATTAATTTTTCAGTTTTCATTAAACTTGCAAATGAATGCAAAAATCTGTTAAAAGAAACTTTTAGTTTATTAATTCACTGCTACTACGTTGGCTGGTCATTTCTGAGAGACTAAGAAAGTTGCATCAGGTATGAACCAGGTGTGTGAAAAGGATACTTGAATACTGATTTGGAAGGTCCATAGTGAATTCCACTTGAAAAAGCAGTTTCAGGCTAACTTACTGCATTAATGAGACTGTCATATTGACTAGACTTGCGGAACAAGAAATAAACTTCCTTCTTTTTCACCTTACCCTATTTGAATTTCATACCAGACAAGAACTTTTTAAATGTCCTTTTTAAATGGAGGGATTTTACATCTTTCTGATCAATTCAGAGCAGAATCAAGAGCATTTATGACAAAGGTGACCAGGTAATGACAATAATGTAAAGCAGGGTAAAACCCATCACCTGGCTATGCGGATTCATTCTCTGTTCATGTGGATCCATTTGTTACTTAGACAGCTGCCAAGACCAATTTATCTATTAAAGTGCTACCACTACAGTGTTACGTATTTTTTTATTACCTAAATGTGTTGAATATCCATTTATGTTCCAAAAGATGATAGAACAAAAAAAAAAATTGAATTAATCATTGTTTCTGCCTTCAAGGGTGTTACAGTCTACCAGAAAAAAATACATGAATAATTATAATGGTGGGGGTCTATGATAGTTAAGTACATAGGAACTCAGAGGAATGAGTGATGATTATCATTTGTGGAAACTGGTGAAGGCTTTCTAGCATAGTGGCATTTGTACTTCCATCTGAAAGATGGATACAAGACAAACAAGTGGAAAAGATAGAGGTGGGTATTTTAGGCACACAAAAATCCCAAAGATCCAGATGAAACAAATGACAGTTATTTGCCTGCTCAGTAAGTTGGAAAGACAAGACTAGGAGACAGAACACAAAACATTAAATGCCAAGCAGATTTTAGATATATTCTGAGGATTTGGGGGTGGGAGCGGTGTGCTGAGATAGGGTAGTAGAAATAAAGAGGAAGAGATGGCAGAGCTGTTTTGTATAGGTAGAAATGGTTGGACTGACAACTTATTGAGAAGCAAGAAACTAGCAGTCAAATTTGAGTCTGTAGTTTTGATCCTGGGTGATTGGGAGAGTGATGCTCTTCTTAACTGAAAGAGGGTCTGTGAGGGGAGGAGAAAAGTGGTGTTGGAAGAAAGGGAAATATTTGATTTCGAAATTGAAAACCTGTTCCTGTAATATCTCTAGAAGCCCCAATTATTTAAAGGATTATCTGGCTTCTAGCCAGGGTTTAAACTTAATGCTCTGGATTTCAATTTAGATGTAGTCCCTAGAACTTTGTGTTTGAGAAAAGTTTGTAAATTCACCTTGTGCCAGATGATGTCCTTTGTTGCCTTCTACTCACCTTGTATAAATGCAGTTACATGATGACTTACTATTTGCATTTGCTTTGTTTTTACCTAATGTACAATCAAGAAAGAAAAGACATGTGTAAATAACACCCACAAAAGGCCATATATGAAATGGCAAAAGCTTAATAAAAAGAATAAAATTTTGAGAGAGCAAATGGGAAGCTGAGTGATGATAACAGGAGGTGATGATAGAGAGTACAGAGACAGTCAAACTGGATCCATCAGATGGCTCTGGGCTCTGGGATGATAGATTCAGATACCTTTTCAAAGTATTCTCCGTGGAACTTCTTTTGTACGCCTAGAGAGTTCTTCTAACTGATGTCAGAGTTCTACATTTTCTGAGGATTCAGACCATTGGTCTACAGAGATATGAGAATTCTATGATATACGGAAACTCCACTGGAAAAGGCTGAACCTGGAGTGTGGGTATTAAATGGAAATGTCAAGATTTGTCTTAAAATTGAAGAAAAGGTGTGCATGTGTATTTTTCTGTGTGTGTCTGAGTGTTTAACAATTATTTTGTTTAAAAGAAAGAAAAAATACTTTTTTCTAATTTCTCCTCAAGTGTTCTTTAGCTCTTGACATAAACTCCAGGGTGAAATTTTTTTTTTTTTCTTTTTAATCAAAAAGACTTTAAAGAGTGCTTGAGTTCTTTTCAGTATGGTTTTTATTACTCCATTCCAATTACCTTTGAGAAGCTGATAACAATAGAGAATCTTTCCCTCATTTACTCATATAATCTGATTGATGGAGTAGATTATTTGTGATATTATGAAGGTATAAAAGCTATATTATGAAGGTATAGCTAAACTTTCAACATGTTTACTAAATTTAAAAAAAAAGGTACAGGTTGTTTCAGGAATTTGTTAATCTCTTACTTTCTTCACGTTTTGAGGTCCAGTTGAGATATATCAGCAATATCTAAGCTCACGTTCTCCCACTGAAGGTCCACTTAAAATCCCCATTCTCATTTTGAGTTCTGTAGCAAACACCTGGAAACCTAAAGGAAATAGATAATGGGAAGGTGGTGTTTGATAAGCTGCCCTGTTTTGTTCTCAAATCGGTAAGTAGACTGAATTTTGAATTGCTCTGAAGGTAAAAGCAAAGTTAAGCAGACTAGATTGGAGAGTGCAGGCAAATCTCATAAGACAGCATAGGTGGGTAGACATCTAAATCCCAAGTACGCAAATTGAAGGACAATGGGTTAGAGATATGAGATAGAACACTGATTAATAAGAAATTATAAGAAGAAAGTCAGGTAAAGACTATGGACAATAAAGGACTTGATACTACAATGGTAGCTGCCTAGGCTAGGATGTTCGTTACTATTTATGGGAAGGGAAATGTACAGTTTTCAGAATGTGAGGGCAGTAAAGTGGGGAAGAAGAGAACCAGAAGCAAAGTGATTGCTGTGAATGAGATATAACGCTTTCTACGCATTAGTATATTCATCCAGAAAAAAATTTATCTATGACAAAATTATCAAAGAGTCATATGATGTAAAACTTTGATAATTTGTATTATTACTGATGGATCAACTTGAGCTCTAATAATGTTTCAGATTTGTCAATTATTGCCTTAAGCATAGTCTCTTTCAAATAATTAGCTTACACATAATGCCACACAAACACAAGAGTTTCCCATTTGTTTCAGTGACGAGGGTGACATATCCACCAACAGATAAATGGCCCTGGTTCTTTTCAGTATGTATGTCTCAACAGGAGGGATCTTTTGGTCATCCTAGAGTCCTAGATTATTTGATTATTCTAACGGTCTGCTCACATCGATTGGCAGCAGCCAATCCCAGAATTTCCCTACTGCCTGTGATCTATCAAGTAGCTGACTTCACCACTCCATTCCTTGCTAGCAGCAGGGCAAAACAGTTATCATGTGCTTCGAGTAAACAGTAAACATTTGGCCCAAGGAATTGAAGGTGAGAGGAGTTCTTTCATTCTGTAAAAATTTTAACAGTGATCCAAACAAATCAGTTGCCAAGGTAAGGTCTTTAGATGTATATATTACCTCATGAAAGCAATGTCTTCTTGACATTGCCCAAGGTTCAGAGCCAGACCTTTGAGTATTGGCTGGAATAGTTGGGAAAGATAATGCAAGGGGAAAAGAGGCAATCTCATGACATAACTATAAACTGAGTACCTATCTGTGCTGTTTAAAAAATATATATATCTATTTTTACCATGTGTCTTTTTAAATTGGAAGTAATGAAGTTCCTCTTATTTTAGTAACAGATGTTTGAGATAGTTACTTTTGATTTTAGTAGCTCCTAAGAGGTATCTTGAGGGGAGGAGTTTGGTTAGTTACTAATCCTGAAATGCAATTTCTTAGCAGTTGTTTCATGATGTTTAGCTCCATTTTTATGTTGTAGAAATGTCTGCTATTTTGTGGCATACTATAGAGCCTGTCTAGGTAGGACAGTTAGGGTTCTGGTTCTGAAATACACCCCTGCCCATGGTTTGGGGAGAAAGCCTCCCAGAAACCTTGATGTAAAAAGGAAGATGAATCCTTTTTCCAAATATAAATAGTATGTTGGAATGCCTAAGAACAAGAACAAGAAACAAAGTCCCAAGAAAAGAAAAATGTAAACTTTTAGGTTGTTCAGAAAACTCTAGGGGGGTAAAGATTATTCTTTTCTACTGCATAACAAAGAAGGAGGTCTTTTGCCTTTGAGGGATCACATTTTATGCGCCCCGCCTGTCGTCGTCCTGTGCTATCCAGGGTGCTGGACTATTCCCACCAACTGGGTGGTGTGAAGATCTTTTAATTCAGTCCTTGACCTCTGCCTGGCTTAAGCCTGATCCGATCATGTGCTCTCCTCCTGTGGAAACTGCCAGCTCTCACCCACACTGATCCTGCTTGCACACTCAACAGCCCCTAAAGCTAACCTGACAGTTCAGCCCATTTCCTTGTCCTTATTTCTATCTATAGTTGTATCAAAGGAACAGTGTAAGAGGAAGTAAACTACCTTAAACGTAATCTGAATTCCTAATAATTTATATGCTGTGAATAAGTCTAGTGATCCCAAATGAAAGAAGTTAGGGCTGTATATTTCTAAGTTCACATTAGGAAATTTTTTTAATATATTGTAGCTTTGGTTATGTAACATATCTATGTCTAAAACTCGTTTATCATTTTCAAGTGATTATTAATAATCATTTCAACTCTTCCTGAATCATTAAATTCACAGCATGTTTCAAAATTCTTCTGCAAAAATTAGGAAGATATCTTAATATAGAAGTTAAATTCATAAAGTAAAAATGTTATTATTTAGCCACTATCTATATTATTGAAGATGATAACTACATAGTAGCATCTTGCCTGTCAGTCTCTTAGATGAAAGAATTGAGTCCTTAACAGTCTTAAAATAGTGAAGCTGTTTTTCATATCCAGCAATTATTCAGAATCCATTTTTCATACAACTGGCAATTTTATCACCACTTCATGAACAAATCCAAATGCCAAAATGTCAGGAAAGAGCAGGTGAGACCACCTTTACCAAGGCAAACCTGAGATTTTATTTCCAGAGAATTGTACCTCTTCTTCTTTTAAGAATAGTCCACAGAGTAGTCTGGTCGATGCTCATAATGTCACAGCTGCCCTGCTCAGTCATCTATCTTTTCTCTTCTATTAAAGCTGTAAGGATGGTCCTTGTTCATGCCTTTTTGTCCTATGAACCAGTCCCATTGTGGTTCAGAATGAGAAGTAAAAGGGTGGAAACAATTTATGGAGCTAGATGAGCAACTGATTCCTTAGAGATTCACCCCTGACCTTTACAAGGGCAATATTTTCATAAATAAAGTGGGGCTTTTTTGTTCCATAAAGACAGCTAATCCAAACTTTAAAGACGTTTGATGCTAGAATCACTTTAAAGTTTTTTTGCTATAATGATTTAGATTAAATGTCATTGTGCACTCAAGCTTACCAGGTAATTGAGCAAATACATGGTATATTTGATGATACAGTCATGGCTCTTTAAATACCAATGACAGTGGTTTGGGAATGTAAAATGATGGTTATCAAATATGTAGTCATTATGAATAAGAGACACAAAAACTATAAAAATTTGTTATTTTGAAATTAACGAGTTTGAAAAAAATAATGTCTTTAAAAATTTACAATTACTTAGTTATGATTCTTGGATTTTCCTTACAGAGCAAAATACTTTATTTAAAGTATAGGTTTTTAAATTTTCTTTCTTTTTTGATGAGAGGAATAGCTATTTTAAAAATAACGATTTTATTTCTTCAATGAGATTTCTATGTAGAGTTTTCTGGTAAACACAGTACATTTTCTCGTGGTTTATTTACACTTCATTTTTTCTATATATTCATTATATGTATTAGTAAGGAATGGATTGTTCTCAATAAAATCCATTCTTGGGGGGTTGAAAACTTGTCTAGCTGATTTATTTTCACCTTGTTATTCAGGTTTTATAGCAGGTCCTGTGCTTTTATAATTGCTGGCCAGGTAAGAAGTGTAATCTTTGACTATGAACCAGTGAGGAAAAGGGAGTAAACCGATATTGAATGGTTTCAGCTCTGTGTGAAGCAATGGATTGTGAACTTGGACTATTCACCGTCAACACTGCCTGGATGATTGTGCACTGTGTGCATCACACTATTTTAAATGTATTGCATCATTTCATTTTTTACCACCATTTTTTTAAAAATAGGCATTAAAATCACCATTTTACAAGTGAGGAACTTAAAAGAGTAGACAGGTCATTAAGTAGCAGAGCATTTGAACAGAACCTGTATTTCCTCAAATGTTTTTGCAGAACAGAATCAAATGAGATGAATACAAGAATAATAAATATACACACAAAAAGATGTGTTGAATGAAGAATAAAATTATTAGACCTCCCTTTTACTAAAATTCACTAATAGATATGCACTTAGTATTTTTCAAGACTACACTGAAAGTTTTCACATATCATGACTGACTTAATCCTTACAATACCTTGTGATGTTGGTTAAACTGTTCTCATTTTACCTACAAAAACTGTGAGGCACAGAAAAAGTTAAGCAAATTTACAAAAGTCAAATAGTAGATAAGAAACAGAAATCTTCAATCAATTTCTCTCACTCTGTGGTCACCACTCCTTTCAGTATACCACAGCTACTCATTCCCCACTAATATACATACTTTTCCTGAGAGTGTTGTACCTTTGCACTTCTTAAAAAATGAATTAATTTTTTTTGTACAAATAGAAGGTAGTATTTTTAGTGTCTCTGATAAAACTTCTTATATAATAATTCATTTTGAAGTCTGGCTATTGAAGGGGTTTGTACCAGCACAGGTATTCCTCAGTGCTTGTCTCGTTTAAAAAATCCAATGGAAAATAATGCATTATTTAATAATCAATTAAAATAGGCTTTGTTTTCAAAAATTATGCAGAATAGGAAATAAGCTACTTTGTCATCTCCTTGGATTTCTTTCTTTGGGTTACTCTATTGTCAGATATATTTAGGCTATCTAAATAAATAAATAAATATATAATTCAACAGCAAAAGTTGAAATTTTTTGGCTTGTATTTGGCTGGTGTTAAATATTTAATTTATTTAATTTAAAAGATTATTAATACCCAATGCTGAAGGCGGTGTGGGAAAATGAGTGCTATTTCACACTGTATACGGAGATGTCAATTGGTGTTATGCTTCTGCAAGGCATTTGAAAAATACATGTCAAAATTTTATGCAGTCATGCTCTCTTACCTAGCAACCCCACCTGAAATCTACACAATTGAAATAATGATATGTATGTATAAGGATATCTATTACAGTGTCGTTTATAGTGTTGACTGCTTTGAAACAAGCTAAAGTCCTAAAAAGCAGAGGTTGCTACAATACGTTATAAAAGCTGTATACAATATTTTATTTTGATGATGTGGTAGATCTATATTTATTTGCAATAAAAGAGGTTCATAAGATAGTATTAAGTGATATAAGAAATGACAAAAGAGTGTATACTTATTCATCCTTTAGGCATATATTACTATAGAAAAAAATCATTAAAAAATATTCACGAAAATGTTCACACTTATTAGCTCTGAGTAGTGGCATAATGTTCATCTTAATTTTATTTCTCATGCTTTTTTTGTATGTTTTTGCAATAAGAATATATAGGTCTACATTCTCTTTTTCAACACCAATATGATGAAATATGTTTTGGAATTGGAGAATTTTTAAATTTGGGGAGGGTTATGTGATATATATATATTGTATTAGGTTATACTTTCTTTGGAATCAGAGGCAGCCTCTTAAAATCAAGCACATTAATATCTTGCAGCAAAATGTATGAGTATTCACAATCAATGGTGCTAATACACCTTTATGTCAACTCAGGGCATGTCTCACAAATTGAATTGTTGAAAGGTCTTTGTTTCCAGAGATTGATTGTGTTTTAGAATTTCAGATAAGAAATTGTATGCCTATATTAATTTTATAACCAGAGAAGAATACACTATAAAAATACATCTAGAAAAAGAAATGGAACCTGTCACTCTAAGTCTGAACCATTAAAGTGTCTCCTTTGCTCATGTTGACATGTCAGTTGATAGGCAGGTGGTTATGTGAAAATGAATTCTTCTTAGGAGACTTCTTTTTTATTTTTCTGTATCTGCATGATACAAAAATGACATGAAAGCTTTCAGTTTCTAGAGAAATACTATTTAGAGTAAGTTAAATCAGTTTGTGACTACTGTCTTATATTGTTTAAAATGGGGGTACAAAGAGTGTTAATTAAGTATAGTCTATTAAAGAGAAGACAGATTTTGGAAAGCTGTCTTCTGCAACTGACATGTCAACAAATCGTTTCCTTGGAAGAGAGTAGTTTTGCAGGCTCTTCCCTAGTCTAACTGCATGCTCAGCTAGGTGGGGGGTTAATAAGCAGCATCTGACAGCAGCAAGGAATTCTGCCACATATCCTACCGTTCATTTCAAGATTACAAAGCATCTGTTTCTTGCTGGGATCATTTTAGTTATCTCCTTTTCCAAGCAGGCCTAGATCTATAAACAGAAATCACTTTTTTTACATTTAGGGATATAGGTTAGAGTTTTGTAATTTTTATGTTGCCAGCCTCATGTTCCAGGAGAAACCTGGAGTGGTTACTCTAGCCCAAACTCTCCCGCCCCAGATACCACGGAAACAAAGGTTGAACGCAATGTTCCTCCTTGTTAGTTGCATCACTTTCTTTTAAAACATTTCTTTCCCCATAGTTTATTCTTTTTGGATTTCTTGTTTAATAGATGAAAAATACAGTGAAAGATGTGAAAGAATTTCAAGATCACCTACTGTCTTTCTACTTTAAATTTTTGTTTGTGTCCGTGTGTTCTTTGGTACTTGTATGTGTATGTATTTCACTGTGTGTGTCTAACAGTTATATAAAAATGTATATATACTAATCTAAGCACTTTGTATATATCAACACACTTAATCTTTCTAACCTGCCCATGAAATTATTATTACTATACCCATTTTACTAATTAATGATGAACATATAAACCATTGAGATCTGCTGAACGTAATATATATAGTATTTCATAATATTTCTTTACACTTAAAACTATGGTCTCTTCAATTTTATATATCATTAATTATTTTTTAGAAATCTCTTTTTTATGGCTACTTAATATTTCACGGTGTTGATGTACTTTATTTAACAAGTCCACAGTTACTTATAGCACAGTTATGCTCAAATTTTCACTTCTATAAATAACCTCATATATCCTCATTGTATATCAATATTTCTGTAAGTATCTGCTTATTTCCTTCTGAAAAATTCCTGGAAGTGTAACTATTGGTCAACCTATGATAAACATGTTTAAGGAAGTGGAGCCTGGTGTTACAGAGTGCAGGTCCTGGAGACAGGCATTGTGCATTTAAATCCCAGCGACTCCACTTACTAACCCATTGTAATGTACCAAGTTACTTCAATTTTCCAATGACTGAATTGGGGAAACCTTTTAGGATTCTGAATAGAATTAAGGGAGACAGCATATCAAAAACATTTAGCAACAGATCAATAGATGAATACGATACAGTATATGCATATGATGTAATACTATTCAGCCATAAAAAAGAATGAAGTACTGGTAGATGCTAATAACATGGGTGAACCTTGAAAACATGCTAACTGAAAGAAGCCTGTCACAAAAGACCACATACTACATGATGTGGTCCATTCACATACAAGTCCAGAATAGGAAAATCTATAGGGATAGAAAATAGATTAGTGGTTGCTTAAGGCTGGGAGGTGAGAATGGGGAGATAAGAGGGTGGCAGCTAAGTGATTAAAATGTCTCACATTGGCTTTGATGGTGGTTGTGCATATCCCTGCATATACTAAAAACTAATTGTGCACTTTAAATGGGTAAATTGAATGGAATGTGAATCAGATCTCTATGGAGATATGTTAAAAAATGTTAGCACTGTACCTGGTCCGTGGCTATCTTTTTTTTCCTCACATTATTTTTAATTCTATGTATTTTCATTTAAAATGTCTCTTTGCTAATTTTAGAGCAAATTTTGTTTCAATTTAAGATTTTAATAATTAGTTTAAATACTTTGTGTTTTGCCCTTTGTATTTTCTTTCTCTAATTGTATTCTTTATTCATTTTTCTAACATTTTAAATCACTAGCTCAATAAATTTTCAATATTAACCTATTTTCTGTGGTGTATGTTTAAAATAATTTTTTGCACATTGATATTTACCTATTCTTATAGATTATTTTTAAATTGTGGAAGTTAAAAGAAGTTAGCATAGTGAATTTTTCTTTTTTTTTTTTTTTGAGACAGGAACCCACTCTGTTGCCTCAGCTAGAGTGAGTGCAGTGACATCATCATAGCTCACTACAACCTCAAACTCCTGGGCTCAAGTGATTCTCCTGCATCAGCCTCCCAAGTAGCTAGGACTATAGGCATGCACCACCATGCCCAGCTAATTATATATATATATATTATATATTATAATTATAATTATATATATATATTCTTTCTTTTGTGGTAGACAGGGTCTTGCTCTTGCTCAGACTAGAGTTGAACTTCTGGTCTCAAGTGATCCTTCCATCTCAGCCTCCCAAAGTGCTAGGATTACAAAGGTGAGCCACAGTGCCTGGCCTGGTTTTTTAAAAACGATTTGTTTCCTTTGTTTTCTTGCTTGGAAAGGTTTTACCTACATTTAGATCAAGTAATATGTATCTATATTTTCTTCTAGCTACTTTGTATTTAGAAAATATCATTCTATACTACAATCTGATTGGGAATTTCATTCTTATGATGATGTAAGGAGAGATTGACATCTTCCTCAATAAAAAAGTACTTGAAAATTTTATAGAAAGGGAAATATTTTATACCTTGGAACTTATTTCATTTTTTTAAACCATTGATCATCAGCAATTCTTAATAAAGACTTCTCTATAATGAGAATGTTTATACTTCTTATGTAATGGAAGTATACACAAGTATAAGGCACCATGTATTGTTTTGAGTGGATCTGTTTAATACCAATCTTGACTTTGAAATTAATTTTCATCAAGGTTCATGCTTTCTGACCACAGGTCCTCCTTTTATAACTTAGCTGCCATTCAAGGTAGTACTCAAAGGTTAAGTAGTGTTTAAATCTCTTGGAAGATTAAAGGAACTATTTAAAATGTCATCATTTTGAGCTACCAGTGGATTCCTCTTAACTTTTTACCTGTACCTATATGAATGTTGCAAGCCTTGCATCTTCATATTAATCTCACACTATTAAGAGCATCTTTATTACTCTAGATGTACGATCACACCTATGTTGTTCCCATGAAAAGTAAGCATAATTCTCAAATACCATTAGAATAATTTGAATGGAGGCTTGACTCATTTCTCAGACTGTTAGAAAGGGTTTAATGTTCGTTATTTAGATTCATTTTACATTTTATCATATGTGTATAAGGTAATACTTTTAATCCTATTTTTCAGGTGAAAATGAGGATAAAGATTAAATACTTTTTCCAATGTCACATAAGCAAAAATTGATATTCAAATTCTGTGGTTTTTACTTTTACATCACAGTCTTTTATAAATATAGAACTTATTACCTCTCAAATATTCCATGCATTTATTTTATTTAATCCAATAGAAAGGTGAAATATATTTTTACTTGTAGCTAACTTTCAAATTCAGGCTTAACAAAGGTACTTAGGAATTTAAAATATTCAGAAAACAACCTGCAAAATTATTATTGTTTTTGTTTCAACCAATAACCATATATTTCTGAAAGGATTTTGGTGACATTTGTTTTTGAAGAAATCCTAATGAATTCTAATATTCCAGTTATTTATAGCAATAGGCTCTAGATATGTTAATTACATTTACTCCTGGATGGAAACTTGGCTTTCTGATTTCAAATAGTGCTTGGTCTTCATATCGTAAGTTTGGAGCCGTGAAGACGGTCTAAAGTTATGATGAAACAAATCAACCAGGCATCTAAAAATATAACTCTGTACTCCTTATTGGTTTTCCTTTAAAGAACTTTTGTAGGAAAAAAATCTCCACATCATCACAGAACACATAAACAATGTTATCTGCTGTTACGCAGGAACCAAAAATCCACGTTAAAATATTCTTAAAAGAGCTATGTTAATTTCCTATGTTAACAGAGATCCAGTTGCTGGAATATATTGAACTACCCAGGCCATGTTTCAGTTTTCTTCTCCATTCTGAATTAATGATGATAAACATCTTACTTTCTGGATCAGTTTGGGTGGCTAACACAATTATTTTGACTTTTAATTCCAGGTGCTTTGGTAGTAACTGTAGACAATGCAAAGAAAACGTAACTTCGTTAATTTAAAGAGTTTAATTTCAGTTATGAAGTTAATCAGTTCCAAGTTTGTTGATTTTCCAATAAGTTAAAATATGTGGAAGAAATGGGCATTTGCTTTTCTAACATCAACTGCTTTTTTTTGAAATAGCTTTATTGAGATACAATTTATATACCGCAAAATTCACCCATTTGAAATGTACAATTCAGTGTTTTGTTGATGTAGTTTTGTGAAGTTGTGCAATCAACACCACAATCCATTATAGGACATTTTCATCACCTTCAGAAGAAACTCCATATACATTACCAGTCACTTCCCATTTCCCCTCAAGCCCTCCAGACCTAGGCAACTACTATTCTACATTGTCTATGTGAAATTTTCTATTCTGAGCATTTCATGATGCAGTCATATCATATGTGTTCTTTTGTGTCTGGTATCTTTCATTTAGCTTAATGTTTCAAAGGTTCATCCATGTTGTGGCATGTTTCAGTACTTTATTCCTTTGTATGCCTGAATTATATTCTATTGTATAAATATACTTTATTAGTCAATAGGAAAAAGTGGTGCTATCAGTACATACAATGAGTCAGCCACAGAATCTTTATAGAATATGCTTCTTTTTTCTTTATTCCCTAAACTACATGCTATTTAAAAATATGTGCCTTCATCCTGAGACATAGGAACTCTTTGACTGACCTAAATTGATTCATTGGGTCCATTGTTAGATATTTTTATTTATCTCTCAAATCTGTATAATATATATTCCTAGTAGAGTTTTAAGTTGGTTTTAACTTTTTCATATTTTATTATCAACATCTTTAGTTTTAAATTGGTTAATACCTCTGAACATGCAAGAATGTGGTGGTCTAGACTTATACTACTGCTTCCCTTCTAATAGCATGTGGGTTTTACTGTGTTTTTCAGGCACTTGTAGTTCATAGGAAAGATGCTAAAATAATAATTAGACATTGGAACAAGAGAGCAATTAATTATTATTTAAATATTTTTATTAGCTTCTGCAAATATCCTAAAGAGCCCTAAGAAAGGTAGATTTCACCTATTAAAAGTAGTTGGTTTCAGATGAATGAATTAATAAATGAATTAATGATATAATTTTATAATTTGTCATATGATAAATTCTAGGGCCACATCATTTTTAAGGACAGGCAGAAGTGGCTGTGAAATGTTTTATTTTGTTTTATTAGTCTTACTGGGATGTCATGGAAAAATATTTCAGATAAAATTATGGAATTTGCTGGCATTGAACTAAGAAGGATTTATTTATTTTTGTTCTGTAACTGCCACATACTCTGAAGAAGAAACTGCCTCAGTGTCCTTGGCAACAGAAAGCTGTCTGTGGCTAGAGGTCAAGCCTGGCTTCAGCATCACCCTTCCGTGCAAAGTGAGTGTAGTGGAAGACTGGAACTTTTATAAAAGGATCAAAAAGCATCATCAACATGCATCAACTACAGACCCCCCTGTGGTAATGGCTTTTAAACCAAGTTCCCACAAGCCCTGGAGTTACTCTAAGATGTTTTTGAAGCTCAGTGTGAGAAGAGACAATGGGTGAAGGTCAAAGCATTGCTATTTCTTCTCAGATTAGAGCAGTTCTTAAATCTGTGGAGTATTTTGGGTTTCTACAAAAGAAAATGCTACATGGCTTAATATAATTTGAATATTCTTATATAATATTTCTGTGAAAAATAAGTTTAAGCCCGTCATAATAAAGTCTTCCTTTAATATTTTAATTTTGATAGTGAAGACACTCAAAACCATGCAAACAAGAAGAAAGACATCAACTTGAAAGAAACCTAAACTGTAGTATATAAGGAAAATATTGGAGATATACATCAAAAATGTTCATTATTTCTGAAAGATGTGATCATCACCAACTTATGTTTATTTTATTTTTAAAAGTATTTTTAAATCTTCAAATTTAAAAAGAAAAGATGATACTTTTTATAATATGAGAGAAATATTATTAGAATAAGAGACAGAGCTTCATATTACCAACAAAGATTAAGAAGGCCTAGGAACTAATTCTGGGTTTGCTACTAATAATCTAATTTTGATGAAGTCACAAAATATCTATGATCTTCAGACTTTTTCTGTGAAGAAAGAGAACACTGAGCTAACTAGTGCAAACAATTGGTAGGTGCCTTCTAGATCTAAAATTCTCAAAACTATCACATTAGGAAAGCATTTAGATATGTTTAGATTGAATTGCATCCAGTATTTTTTGTTCTTCAAATTAGCAGCACTTGGAATGAAATATCAACCCTCTGTAAAGCAGATATGATATGATCCCTTAGCTCTAGATTTCTGAACACATATCAAAAAATAAAGGTACATGTATCTTAATATGTACATGTATTAAATAGGTACATGTATTTTAATAGGTATTTTATAGGCTCAGCATTGTCCTATATATTTGGTGGTACAAAAGTAATGTACAAATTTCCCTAGAAAGAATTCATTATTCATGGTTAATTTGCATAGAAGCCATATTATCATATCAACAAGGAACCATAAATGAAATAATAAAGTTTAAAATAGTATTGTATATTAGGATATAGATGAGAGAACAGAGTAGCATATAAAGTTAATGTAGTCAGTAAGTGGAAAAGGGAGATACAAACATTTACTGGTGTGCCCACTGAGCCTTAGAGTGAAGCTTAAAAATAAAAAGTGAGTGCTTTTTAGGTTTATTATCCTTTATAATGAATCTCGATGAAATCCACTCAGGAACACATATGAAGTATGTGTTGACCAATCCCAATGTTAACAAGGAGTTGTTATTCTTAAAATATTTCCTTATAGAAGTGATGCTTCATAGAGAAGCTTGCTGAACATATGATTTTTTACCCTCCTCATTCCATCCAAAAGGAAAAGGTAAATCCTCCATCACATTCCTTGACACTTGGAGAACTAAAGATAATAGAGTCAGAGTTTGCATGACTATGCCAGACATAATCAGCCTTCCATCAAGAAGGCTGAAAAAAGAGAATTATGTTAGAGAAAGGAAAGCCTCATGGAATTGGGTGGGTGGCAGGGAAAACCTCCATGTTAGTTCTTTATTTAAATATTCCTCTTTCTCCAATGTCTGTCTTTCTTGGCATCATTAATTTTTCTCTTGCTTACTCCATAAACATAGCTTACAGTCTTTCATAACTTTGCACATGACTTGGCTTGCCTGCTGCATATGCTTAAGTAAAAATTACAATCATTTTAGATGCAAAGATGCCAATCTCTCCTTATTCATTGATTTTTGATTTTTTTACAGTTATCTTTATAAACTTTATTGAAAGAATGCACAAGCTGAAATGAAGGATTTGTAAAGAAATTTCATTTATTATACACCTGCCAATGTCCCACAATGTTTATAATGGTGAAGGGTATGATTCAGAAAGTGTCCTCTATTGTGGCAATTTAGTAGTTTGTGTTTCAGTAGAGTAACAAACTGGCTTATGCTTCATTACATGACTGGTTTCTTTATAGCAAAAGTGTGCATAGTGTTTCTGTCAGTTATAGCCTCATTTACTTCCTCAGGCACTAATTAAGAAGTCCTTATCATTCAGGTAAGGATAAATAATAGGAACAATTACTGTCCGATATAGACATTTTTAATAACCTTGGGCAGCCCACCTGTCTACTCTTGGTGACAACCTTCTACTTCTAGCTTCGGAGTCAGAGGCTGAAGTTGTCGTGTGAGTGATGCCAGCACTCACATACTTCCTGCCCAGCTGTGCCTTAGCAAAGCAACTTTGTCAGCCCCATTCCTTTGTGTTTAGAAGAGGACTAGATAGAAACCACTGGAAATTCCACAGGGAAAGGGAAATCCCTGACATGCACTTGTATGTGAGTTGGCAAGAATCAGACCAGAATTAGAGCAAATCATGTATTAATACAACTTGTCAACGTTGCCCGGGAAGTATCTCAGACAACTAGATGAGATATTGGGTTGCTGATGAGTGTTTCTTTTTTTAAAATTGATTTGACCACACTGTGTAAACCTGGTCCCTTATGGTCCCTCAGAGTCTCCTGCAGATTCAAGTAGACCTATATTTTCTTAGTCAGACTAACCTAGATTTTGTTTTTTTCCTTACTGCTGGATGATGAATTAGCTGCTGGCTGTCATCCAGCCTTTCATTATTCTCTTTCTTGCTGCTACAGTTCAATAGGTTGATAGTGAATAATTAAGGAAATTCATTGTTAATCAGGGCTGGAAATAAGGAGTGTGCAGTGAGAGAATGCACGCCCCTGTGATAAGACTATTTCCCATATTTCTATGCAGATTCTTCATTGTGGATTGTTTTGGCCTTTAAGCATGTCATTATACTGGTAACAATGCTCCACCAAGAAGGAAAGTTAGATAGAAAAATGGTCTGATTGCTAAGGAACCTGATTCAACTAGAGCTGTGAGTCTACAGAGAAAATTCAATGAATGAAGTCACCAAGATTTATTTTAAATTACTTAACAGATTTTTAAATTAAATATAGCAATGTCATACTCAAAACTTTCTGACCATAAAGAGTGCTTTTATGATTTTTCTCCTATTGACAGGAGGAGGAGGGGTAAGGGTCTTCATTCTAAGAATTGAAACTTCTTACAAATATCTAAATGACAGCTTACATATAACTTTAGTGAGAGCCTTGAGCAACATTTGAAACATGGCTGTGGATATTTGATTATATAGATAAGGTAAAAAAGGATAACATTCATTAAAGAGTGTGTGAAGAAGATTGTTACAGTGTGGAATAGTGGATGTTCGTTCTTTTTATGGACAAATCAGATAGGTGAAGGAACTTTAGTTTCCCCTCCACCTTTTCTTCAAATTCACTAGCATTCTACCTTGATAAAGATCCCTTCTGGGAATAAAATAGTTAGCTAGACCTAGGTTCAAATCCCAACTCTGTAATTTGCTAACTGTGAACTTCCTGAAAATTATATTTGACTTTTCTGAATCTCAGTTCCCTCATTTATAAAATTAGGTAAATTAAGTACTTTGCTGGCTGTAGTAAGGAATGCTAGATAATCCTTATCATGTATGTAGTATGTGCTGGGCATTTTTCTAAGCATATACTATGTAATCCTTTGAATTTTCACAATAGCCTCATGTGGTAGGAGCTAGTATAATTTCTGTTTTTCATGTCAGTAAAGTAAGGGACAGAGAGGTTAAGTAATTTATCTCAAATTATAGAACATATGGTATTTACGAGATTTGAACCCAAGCATTTTGTTTCCAGAGTCCTGGTGATTAATCCCTATGCTATAATACTGTGTGTTCAGTATGGTCTCCTGAATATAGTAAATGACCCATAAATGTGAGTTTAGATGCTACCCCTGGTAAGTCTTTAGGAGTCCATAGATTATACCCCTGTATCCCTCCTGAGTCTAGAATCAATTATAAGGTAGACATAAAGGTCAGTTGAAAATCTGAATATTGCTAATAGACTGATTGGAAATGTGGCTTTAGAGCTGCAGCTAAGTAAATGTGGTAATATTTTGTTCCTGAATTAATTTAATTCCCCACCTAGAGCTCTGGACAATAAAGATCTCCACCAGGGGCAGTCCGCTGCCCCTTCATACAGCAGGCTGTGATGAAGAAACCCCAGATGGCTCCCAGTCACATATGTTCAGCTCCTTTTTCCAAACTCTCCAATCAGATATGACTAGTCTTTTCTCCTGTGCAGGAGTGAGGGGTAGCTGGGGAGACAGGCCACAAGTATCAGATGATATTCCTCCACTGGAAAAGGAAAGCCAGATTCCTCCTCTCCTGTCCCTGTCCTACTCTACTTAGGCTACTACAGAAAATTAGCATAGAATGGGTGTCTTCAACAGCAGAAATTTGCTTTTTGTTTCTCACGGTTCTGGAGGCTGGCAAGTCCCAGATCAGAGTGTTGGTCCATTCAGTTCCTGGAGAGGGCTCTCTTCCTGGATTGCATATAGCTGCCTTCTTTCTGTGTCCTCACATGACCTTTCCTCACTACATACATGAGAGAGAGAGAGAGAGAGAGAGAGAGAGAGAGAGAAAGAGAGGAAGAGAAAGAGAGAGAGAGAACCTTCCTCTTCTTATAAGGCCACTAATCCCATGATGAGGACCTTGCCCTCATGACCTAATCTAACCCTAATTATCTCTCAAGGCCCCATATTCAAATACCATTACATTCTGAGTTAAGGCTTCAACATATTAAATTTGAAGAAGACACTAATGTTCAGTGCATAACACCTCCCCACCCCATAATAACTGCTGTGTTTGCTACTGCCACTGCTATTGCTGTTATTGTTATTATTATTTCCAAGTAAATGGCAGACATAATAAGATTTAAGGGTAATTCCTTGTTCCTCAGCTTGAGCAAAAAGCCACAGAAAAAGTGATAATATCTGCTCTGTCCTAACCATAGGCCACCCTAGATTTACTGAGGCACTGACCGAGGTAGAGAAAGGACCAGGCTCCACAGCACACCTGCCCTTGCTTGCCGTGAGTGAGGCAGGGGCACCCCCTTCCAGGTATTGTCTCACCTAGATGGAAACTAGGGAGATCACGAGTGATGATTCTTTCTAGATACCATCCCTGGACTTGGATTTGTTACTTCTAGCTCAAAATATCTCTCTGAATGTATTTTTAGAAGTCATTCACCCCATTAACAGAGGAATTGCTCTGTTGGTCATGTTAGTACAGCTGTCCTTGGAAGTGCCATAAGCGTGGAATGAGATGTCTTTTCCTTAGAGTTAATTTTTATCTATTTCCTTGAAAGGCATTTATGCCAAGATTCTAGGAATGAATACATTCAATACTGGCACATTTTCTAACAGAAATGAAATTTTTCACAGAAACTCCTGCAGTGATCAGAGAGAGGTAAGCCCAGGAAATTAGCCATGGTAGTGCTAGATGATGCCATTATAATGAGGGTATAAACCAAGAGGTGATCTGATCCCAGTGTCTGCAGTAGTTGAAATAATAAGCCACTTAGTATGAGGGCATTTCAGTGGTAGGCTTGAACACTATATATACTTTCAAAGTCCAATTCTGGTAGTTTTACAAACCTCAAATTTAGTGCTACTCTATCTTGCCTTATAGTTGTCAAAATAATAGTTATCCTGTAAAACAGTTATTTGCAGATGCATTTAGTTAAAGATATCTGTTATAAAACTAATAATGCATTAAACCCCATGAAGGAAATCATCACAGTACTACTAATGTGTAGTTTCAAACCCATGAAAACAAAGGAATATAGGATAGTCTTCAAAGAGAGAACTCCTTGTGGAATGTAGAACTTGTTAAGGTCTGGGGACTGAAAGCTTAGTCAACCCACCCTACCTGCTCACCCCTGTCTTTTGGATAAGTCCCAAAGTAGTAAACTTGCTAGGCTTAAACTGTTAAAAGGACCCCTAAAAGGATGTGTTTACTTATTTGAATCAATGACCTTTATTTATCAGGGTGCTATGGGCTTGAATATTCCATTTAGTCTGAGATCACTAAACAGTTTTCTGGTACATAACAGTCTTAAATTAATTGAGAGGACAGAAACAAAAGCATGGGAAGCTGTATTCTTTTTTTTTTCCTCTCTAGTTTTCATGGATCACAGAACAATTTTCATCTTCCCTTGTTTACTCTGACAGCACATTGGGAGGTCCCCATGTCGTTCTGTGCTAGAGGAATAATGTGAAGCAGGTTGGGTCAAAACTCTTCTCCACTTCTGCTGAGATCACCCAGAGCCACGTGACTGTTTCCAAACCATGTGATTCTTCTTCACTGTTAAATATAGAGGCATTTATATATATTGGGACTATGTCTTGAGGAAAATATAAATCATTTACGGATCCTACCAAATAATTTTTGCTCATCCTTATTCTCCCACCCTCAACCAGAAGGTGGTTTCTTTTTTGGAATGCTCTTTTTTGTTATATATTAATGTTCTGTCTATATTTCAAAGCCAAACCATATCTGGCAGTTTGTGAAGTCATTCACCTGCTCATCTTGAATTGATGTCTCTTTCTTTTGCCCCAAATGTACCTCTATTATGAAACTAATATAATTCTGCCTAGATTTATACTTTCCTTTTCCTCTAGATTTTATCTCCTTGTTTTAATATTTTAACTTATATACTGCTCATTGTTTCCAGATTTCTTATCCATTTTGATAAATAATTGAGATTTATAGTGCTCAAAACTTAATATAAAGCACATCTTTTCTAAACCTTTTTAAAAAGCTTTTCTCTGCTTCCATAACCTCACAAGATTTCTTTCAAGCATTTTGAACAAATTGCAGGTGTAATACAATAGGTATTGCCATTTTAAAAGAAAGTTTTGATGTTTTTTTGTGCTTATAAGAAGGAAAATTTTAGGATGTTTTATAAGTTAGGTTTTTCAATGGATGAATTTCATGGATAGCTTTATGCATTCAGAGCTGAACTCATTTCCAAAAAATAGTGTAACATTTAGATGTTAATTTACTTGAATGGAAATATTAAATTCATTTTTAAAACATTGTATACTGTATTTTTCCTAGTGTCGCTAAGCTCTATCTGTTACTATGTAAATAAACTTCAGGAAGTTTGGTAGTGTGTCCAAAACTGCATGCTATGCTGTGATAGAGCTGGCAATAAATTCCACAGGGAATTAACCTACCTCTTGACCTACTATGCCAAGAATTTACTCTGACCTAGCCACATCCACTTTCATGTCATATGTAGTACATTAGGGTACTAAGATCATGACTGGAAGCAATGTAAATGCTCAGTGAACATTTGTGAAATAAAAAACTTATCACTTTGAGAAAGATAGGATGATTAGTAGAGTTATATGACTATGTCTGGTAGAGAAAAAAATGAGAAAGAACTGTTTCTTTTTCTTTTTTTTTTTTTTTTCCCTAAGTCAAGTCCATACCAATATAGTAGAGTTCTTAAGCCAAAAGAAGACTGGTCTTCTAAATAAAAATGTCTCAGAAACTCTTGAAAATTTCCTCCCACTTCATCCAACATGTGAAAGTATTTTTTTCTGCAGAAGAAACTTCATGCTACCCAGATACAGTCTATGAATTATTTTTTTATAGTTGCTTTCTGAACTACTTTTCATTAAGAATTTCTTATTTTAAATTTCAGAATATTATGGTTGTACAAACATTTTGGTTCCATGTAATGCTTTTGCCTTGCCCAAGCCAGGGTTACAAGTGTGCCCTTCCCCCATACAGTGCACTTTGCCTCCATTAGTTGTGAGTTTACCCCTCAGAGCCCCCTACCCAATGAATAATGCTAACGTGTGAGCACCTTAGTGTTGATCAGTTAGTACCACTTTGATAGTG
Source organism: Lepilemur ruficaudatus (assembly GCA_963574885.1). Taxonomy (NCBI): domain Eukaryota; kingdom Metazoa; phylum Chordata; class Mammalia; order Primates; family Lepilemuridae; genus Lepilemur; species Lepilemur ruficaudatus. The sequence continues at coordinate 37,604 of CAUYRT010049047.1, forward strand.
AGTATATGTAGTGCTTGTTTTTTCATCCTTGTGATACCTCACTTAGAAGGATGGGCTCAAGCTCTATCCATGATAATATAAGAGGTCCCAGTTCACCATTGTTTTTTGTAGTTGAGTAGTACTCCATGGTATATATATACCACATTTTATTAATCCATTCATGTATTGATAGGTACTTGGGTTGCTTCCACACCTTTTCAATAGTGAATTTTGCTGCCATAAATATTGAGTGCAGACGTCTTTATTATAGAATGTCTTTTTTTCCTTTGGGTAGATGCCTAGTAGTGGGATTACTGGATCAAATGCTATTTCTATTTTTAGCTCTTTGAGA
>CAUYRT010049051.1:0-17897 GCA_963574885.1 Lepilemur ruficaudatus
GGAAGGAAATCTTCTAAAACTGATTTATGTGAATAGCTGTACAACTTGGTAAATTTACTAAAAATCATTTAGTTGTTCACTTAAAATGGAGTAATGGCATGGAATGTAAGTTATACTTCAATAAATTTGTCAAAACAAAAAGATGCAGGGCGAAAATGTGTGCCCTATTACTATATTTTCCTGCTCTAATATGCTATAATTTTTTTGCCAAGCTTTTCTTTGTTGTTTCTTGTAAGATATTTCCCAAGGAACTGACAGTGATTGAAATCCTGACCCTGCCTGGAGCTTCACAGAGAACAAAAGGTTCCTATGAGGGAGTTCACAATAGTATCCATCTGCCAGCTCCACAGAACACGTGGTGATGCCACATGTGACCCCCATTAGTGAGTCCACCCGAGGTTCATGTTCTTGGCTTGGATTGTGGTGTGTTAACAAGAAGTCAATATAGCACAGTAGATAGAGTAGCGCAGTAAGAATCATACTGCCTGGGTTTATAAACCACCACTTTCTAGCATGTGAATTTGATCAATTTACTTAACTTCTTTGAGCCTTGATTTTCCCAGCTGCAAAATGAGAATAGTAATAGTACTTATTTGTTGGAACTGTTTTGAGAAGGAAATGAGATAATATGTATAGAACACTTAGAAGAGTGCTTGGAACTTTTTAAATTGCTATTGCTGCCAGTGGTGGTGTTATTTGGCTTAGCTCTGCCAGCCTATGGCTGGTGCTGAACCCTGTGGGAGGATTAATTGGCTCAGACAGCCAAGCCCTCAGTACTCAGAAGACAGCAGAGCCAGTAAGTTCTGTGAAGATGAAATGACAAAAGATGTGAAAAGCAAAGATCCCTTACATTTAATTTTCATGGGATGAGACAGTTTTGTGCATGGAAAAAGGAGATAGTTATCCTTCCTACCCAAAAATATCACCCCTACCAACCTGCCAAGATGCCTGATGTTTTATCATTAGAAATTCATTCCTTTGGTGTAGTCATTGCCTTGTCTAAGTGTCTCACAAATATTCATTGAGTAAACGAGGGACACAGGGAAAAGGCTTAACAGAAACAGCCAAAGCATTTTAAACATACACCTTGATGAAAAGAGCTACAAAGTTCACCTGCCCAGAATCTTCTCTAAGTCACCCAACAACACTAACTAAAATTCACCATATGTGATGACATTTAAAATTTGTATTAAGACGATTTTTTCCAACTGTACCACAGAAATAGTTTCTGAACCAGCATTCTTGTCTCCAATGAGCTTCTTCCAATTCAGCCTCTAAATTATTGGCAGGGTATTCCTTCTAAAAGTAGATAGAATCATGCCATGCCCATGTCGTAATGCCGCTTGCTTCAAAATCGATTTGGCTCCTGAGTGCGGCACGGGAGGCCGTCCATCATCACACCCTTGGCCCCTCTTCGGCATTGTCTTTTACTGCTGCCTCCAGCTCCCACATCGCCACCCACCATTCCACTCTCCCGCACAGGCTGGGTAGCGAGAAAGCATCACATTCTTTACCTGTCACCTTTACAGCTGTTTTCCCTGTCCCCCACCACCCCGTCTCGGGGGAAGCTTTGCCTCCCTCAGCAGTATCATGTGACTCCTGATGGACCAATGATCACAAGACTTCCAGAGATAAGAATGAGCATGTGGCCTGGGTTCAGCCAATCAGAAAACTGCCTTCCCAGGTAGGGCCATGTGATCCAAATAAGGCAAATCATGGCTTCTTGTGGTTGTATCAAATGAAGGAATGAGTCTTATCTTTTAGGTCAGGGAGCTGCAATAATGTGAACCAGGGGCTGCTGGAAGCCATCCTCTCCTCCTGCTGCTGATGTGGAGAGATGTGTCAGGTGTAGGAGCTAAAGCAGAAAGGAAGCAGGAGAAGAGAGAGAGACAGCACACGGCGAGAGGGAGAGAGGGGAAAGGAGAGGGAGAGAGAGCGATGTTGAGAGATAATGACAGACCTAATTTTCCTCCTTGGATCCAGTCAAACCTGAGGTGTGGTGAATTTAAATTATTTCCACAAATTATTTGACACTCCTCCCTTCAACAGACGGAACCTAATCCCCGTCTACTTACGTGCGGGCTGGATTTAGCGACTTGCTTCTAATGAACAGAACATGACCGATATTATGGAGCATGACTTCTAAGGGTAGGGTTTTTGTTTTGTTTTGTTTTGTTTCAGGATATTATGGGGGTGCAAACATTTTGGTTACATGGTATGACTTTCCCACACCCAAACCATGATTTGAGGTGTGCCCTTTCCCCCTACAATGCTCACCACATCCATTAGTTGTGAGTTTACCAATCACCAAACCCCCAGCCCCCAAAGAATATTACTACCGTGCAAGCATCTTAGTGTTGATCAGTCAGTGCCAATTTGATGGCGAGTACATGTGGAGCTTATTCTTCCATTCTTGTGAGGGTAGGTTTTGAAGGCATTGTGGATTCCATCTTGTTCTTGTCAGGGTTGATTTGTAGAGAGGTGTTTTCCTGGCTCTTTGGCTCCTTGCTTGAAAAATCACAAGCCAGGCCTGTGCGGCGGAGTGATGACAGACACTTAGCACTTCCACACAAGCAGCTTTTACTGCAGGCTTCTCAGTACAGAAATAGAAAGCGAGAGCGTGTCTCCTGAGGGGAAATGAGTCTACCTCTGTGAGTGGAGAAGACGCTGGGGTCTTACCACACTTCTACTTTTATGTCTACACCTTATGATATGCTAAATGATGGGTGGAATGTTCATTATTTTCCTGGGAAAAGGGTGGAGAGTTCTTAGAGCTAAAGGCCCTCCCCAATATTATCCTTATAGGGTAACTTCCAGGGGTTGCCATGACATTCAGTACTGGTAAGTGTGATCTTTACTATGCTAATGTATGTTAATGGGAAAAGGGTCAACTTTGGACATGAGCTCCTAGGTCCCATGCATGCTTCTGGCCAGAAAAAGTCCCTGACCACAAGTTCCTGACATTGCATGTTAGGTTCTAAATGCCCATCGGCCTCTTCATTTTTGACCCCCTCCTCTTTTCCTGTGGTTAACACTGCCCACCTACACCTGTCCCTAACATTCTTTCTTGGGTGACTTGCTCTGGGAGAAGCCAACTGCCATGTCAGAGGGCATTCATGCAGCCCTGTAGAAAGGCCTATGTGGTTAGAAATTGAGGCTTCCTGCCACCAGCCATGGAAGAACTGAACCCCCTGCCCACAGCCAGGTGAGTGAGCCATCTTGGAAGTGGCTCCTCCAGCCCCAGCCAAGTCACAAAGTGTTGGGGTAATTTGTTTCTCAACATTAGGTAATTAATACATGAAGAATCTCTGGGTCCATCCTGGGACATCCCATATTTTTTCTGTAGTTGAGTTTCTATCTTTTACATCTAAAATTTCCCTAATTAGAATATCACCCTTCCCTTCCTCTCCCAACTTCTTCCCTTGGCTAAGTCCCTCTTATCTTTCAATTCCTACTAGGTTTCCCCTTCTCTGCAAGAGTTCTGCTCCACTCCCCATGTTCCACCCTCCAAGCTTGGAGAGGGTCCTTCTTCTGAATCCCCAGGGCCACCAGTGCCTCCTTCCACCAGTGCAGACATTGTCATTTGTGTGGGTCTTCTCAACTAAACCTTGGCCCCTGAGGACAGGGACCATATCTTTTCACCACTGACCACTGCATTCCCATTACCAAGAAGAGTTTTTCTCAAGAAGACTTTCAAGACCCTTAGGCAATGTTGTAGACACTGTCGATGTCCCACTCAGATCCCCTTTGCTGTCAAGTAGAGTGGACAACTCATTGTGGTTTGCCCAAGACTTTCCTGGGTTCAGCACTGAAAATCCTGCCTCCTGGGAACCCCTCAGTCCTGGGAAAATTGAGATGATTGGTCACCCTACAGTGTAAGTTACACCCAGCTCTCAGCTCCTGCTGTGAGGGCTAGTGCTACGACAGGCTTACATATGTGGTCTTCCGCAGAGAATCATCTTTGACTGACGGGCACTGCCTCACCCAGAGACACTGGGAGGGTGGCCAGTGAAGGACTGATATAGGAGTACAAGAGCCCAGCCTCCTTATCTCAAGGTGGGGCAGCTCTGTGGTGCTGTTTGTGCACTGGAGCCCCTGTGAGTCAGGCCAAGACAAGACTACCTCTGAGAGCCCACCCTTGCCAAGCTCTTTCTCCTGACCAGCCTGCCTCCCTCACTTCCTGAGAGCATCCCCTCACTTCCTGAGAGCACCCAAATCCCTGCATCAAGCTCTGTTTCAAGGGGACCCAAACTAAGCTAGTAAATAGTTGTTGAATGAATGAAGAAAATCTTACTCACTAAACTTCTCCTAGCATCAGTTTCCTAATCTGTAAACAGGAGGAATAATACTGACCTTATACAATTGTCGTGAGAATTAAAAGATGTGGTGTTTACAAAGTGCCTGGCACCATGCCTGCCACCATGAGGGTTTGTTCCAGAGCAGCTCTCCAATTCCCCTCCCTAACTGAAAGCCTGCGGCATGGGCAGTCCCCCACGCTGCCCTTGGGAGATCCAGGCCCTTTCCTCTCCCGCAGTGACCTGCAGCTTTCCTGAGTCTGACCCATCCCAGAGGCCTGACTTTGGCCAATGAGGTTGTTCCTAGATTTAATGTAGGTTCTGTCTCTGCAGAAGGCTAGACAGGTAGACAGGGAGTGACTGGAAGGCCATCTGATGGCAGGTTTAGGTCAAAAAGCTGTTTGTGCTGAAGCCCATCTTATTAGTTTCTCGAAGATAGGGCAGGCATGTTGAGAGATCGTAAACAAGGAAATGTGAGTTCCTGTCTTGGGGAGGGGAGACGCTGAGACTTTTCCCACTTTAACTGCTCCAGGTTCATTTGTCCTGTTGCTGAAGAGGCCTGGAACGTGCATGGGATCCTGAAGACAGCAGCAGGCTACGTGTGATGGGAGTGGACAGAGCCACAGCACAGTCAGGCAGAAGTACCCAGTAGAATGGTGACTCGTGCTCAGGTTGGAGGCTTAGCTGAGGGAAGATCCTTGACCTTGCTCTGGAACCACAGGCCTCTGAGGGGCTGGACAGCAGCCCCTGCATATGGCCCTCTAGGGGAAATTGTCCCATCTCCACCACTTAAACATGTGGCAGGTCTCTAATGCCAACAGGCTCTTGGGATGGGGGAAGAACTACCACCAGAAAAATACTCCAAAAGTCTCAGCTTAAAGATACCCAGCTTCAGAATCAGGCAGAAATGACCATAAAGCCTGGCTCTAGTCTCATTGGCTCTGCGACCTTGAATGAGGTCATATCTGAGCTTTCATCTAATCATCTATAAAAGGGGTGTAATAACCTCTGCTTCACAGAGGGAAAGATTAGCGAACACCACAGCTGTAGGTTACTGGGTTCACCACAGGCAACTAGGAGCTTCAGTGTCCTCCCGAGAGCCTGAGAATTGAGCTGGGGCACTCAGGCCAGGTGCTGGACTCCAGAGCTCAGCTCCAGAACCTCCAAGCTGTCTTCTCTGTTTCTTCACCCACATAGCCAAGGCCTCAGGCTATGCCGGACCCTAGTCCCGGTAAAACCTGTGGTAAAGGACCTTAAATTCTAAAAGGGAAATTCCAAGTAGGTTACTGTCCTACCTGAGGAAATAAATTAGTAATGGTGGAATTTTCACACAATAATAAACTTTTGATATTGAAGGTTCCAGTTGTTATTCTTTGACAAACCAACTTAAAACATAGCACTTAAAAATACATACATACTATCTTGGTTCCATGAGCTAACTGAATGTCTCACTCATGAAACAGTCAGATAGTAGCTGCAGCTGGAGCCATCTGAAGGCTTGACTGGACTGGACATCCAAGATGGCGCACTCACAGGGCTGGCAGTTGATGCTGGCACTTGCCTAGGTGCTCAGCTGGGCTGTCAGCCATAGCGCCAACACGTGTCATCTTTATAGGATGATGGCAGCTGGGTTCCAAAAGGGGCACCCCAAGAGCAAGCCTTCCCAGAGGCCCAGGAGAAGCTGTAAGGCTTCAGCTCCTGGTAACCTGGCCTTGGAAACCACACTTTCCCTTGCACTGCATTCTGTTGGTCAGGGTCAGCCCAGATCCAAGGGTGTGTGTATCAGGAGGCCCAGCTCACTGAGGCCACCTTTGGGGAATGCTGCCACAGACATGTTAATTAAGGATGGGAAGAGGAAGATCAGCATTTCCCAAGTGTCTGCACTGTACCACCCTAAAGTCCTTACAACAGACCCACAAAGAAGGTGTTCCTTCTCCCCATTTTAAATACAAGGCAACGGAGGTTCAGAGAGAATGTTTACCCAAGGTCATAAAACCACAATGCAGCCAGGCCAGAGTTTGCTCTCAGGTCTACAGGCCCCCTCTGATCCATATGGGCTGTAGAGTTTCCCCAGGCAACCTCTCCCTGCCATTCTGCCTCAAGAAGCTGGAGACTTCACATGCTAATAATTTCCTTCTTTCCACTTGGGCAAGTTGCCCTTTCACTGGAAACGGGAGTGACTTCCAGCTCCACCCAATAAAGAACCCAGGTCTTTGCTGCACCCATGGAGAGAGTGAGGCCCATCATCACTAAGGCCTGGCTCACTGGCCCCTCACTGCTGTACTAGCTCAGACCCCTGGGTCTGCCAGGAGCAGAGGCAGCTATGCTCTGGGTCCTTCCCTCCTCCCCGCTACAGCTCTGAGACCCCATTTCTCCATGGATCTCTCGGCCTGCTGTGCCAACTGGCTTAGCTAAGGTTCTCTGACTTTTATAGACATGAGCCAGAGCTGAGTCATTAAGCCTGAATCTTTTGAAATCCCAATGACTCATAGTCTAATCCAACATCTGCAGTGGGGGAGGGGCAAAGCACACGTGACCTGGCACCACAGATTCAAAGCCTGTAACTGGGCATCTGAGGACCCTAGGGGGACATGGATTAACTCCAGGGGACCCCAGAAGCTGAAGACCAGGATACACATAGCTCTCTGCCGACTACTCCTGTGTAATCAGCTGCAAGTCAGGGCCTGTGGGGGATGGAAGAGGGGAGTGAAGGGCCCTGCCTCCAAGATCTTTAAGGGTCCAGCAGAGTCCTGATACATAAATACTTGTTGATAAATGCAGAAATGAATGAATGAGGGAATGAGCCTTGTATAGCACAACAGCATATTTTACAGGAGGAAATCCAACAGCCCCAGAAGGCAGTACAGTAGGAAAAAATCTAATTCTATTCATCTCCACTGAGCACCTATTTTATGCCTCCACCATTAAAATGATCACATCTTGACAAGTGGTCCTAAATCTACTTACCCACTTAACTATCTGAAGTGGAGAAAATACCACGGTGGCCTGAAAGTAAAGAAGCAGGCCCTGCCCAGGTGAGCCTGTACCCGGGCCACAGGCAGAAAGAGGGAACCCATTGTCCTTGGACATGAGAGGGAAGCATGCATGCATGTTCTCTAAGACAAGGTAACCCTTCCCCTTGCAAAGGTGGCCCCATCCTAACCAGGTGCTAGTTAATCACATTCACAGAGGAAATCAGAGCAGGATGGACAGCAGGTTTGAAATGTCCCCACTCAGTTCCTCCCTAACAGACAAAGGCTGAAATATGAAGTGAGAGCCAGAAACTTCCCACATCCCTTCTGCACAGAAGTGACAGCCAACCCAGTAAGTACCGCAATGTGAAGGACTGTGTTTATAAAGGTAGCCCTCCTTAGATGAAGACCACGGTGCATGTACCCCTGGCTAAAGGGCCTGCCTGAGGACTTGAAGTCATCAGCATCCCCAAGCAGTGCTTTTCTCCTTGGGCTTGAATTCATGTCCCGGGAGCCCCTGGGAAGGCCCCATAGGGAAGAAAAGATGCCCATCCTCCTGTGGGCTCATCTGCAATCCCGGTTCCAGGATCACTCTGTTTTCCCTAGAGTTAGGGTGGAGATACCCTTGCTTTTTGCCCTGCAGGGCATGGGCCTGGGAAAGTAAAATCACCTCTTCCCAGCCTCTTTCTTCCATGAGCACAGAGCACCTTCCTATCACACCAAGTGCGTGTTCTCATATTATTCCAACGTCATGCTAAAATTAAACTTTTCTAGCTCACTTTCCTCATCTGCTTGATGAGGAGTTGAGCTAAACAAAAGCTCCTCCCAGGTCTTAAATCCATGATTTTTATGTCAGAGCAGTGGGGTGAAGTTAAAATGGACTCCCTCATAGAGAGTTACCTATAACTTTTTTATTAGTGTTATTTTCTGCTCCTTTCGATCCCAGGAGTCACTATGCTTTCATTGCTATTGGTTTCAATCCCTGCTCTGCCACTGTGTCACCTTGGGCAGGTTACTTAACTCTTCTGAGGCTGTCTCCTCATATGAAAATGGGCTGAAGTTAGCTGACTCACAATGTCATTGCAAAAATCAAATGAGATAATGTCTGCAAAGCACCTAGTTCAGAACATACTCAGAAGAGATGCTCAGCAAATGTTAATTGTCTTCTGGTTCCTCCAAAAGTCCTGCTCAGAAAGAAATCTCCAGCTGAACATTCCCAGCCTCACCTGCCCCAGCCCCTTTGCTACAGGAGTAAGGTTTCTCATGCCCCATGTGTGTCCTTCCTGAGCCAGCTCACACCAGGTCACGAGAGCTGGCTGTGCTCGTCTCTTCCCAACTCTGCACTCAGTGACCTCATGTTGGTAGTCTGAAATTGGCAATGATGGGAGTATTTACACTACAGTAATCAACAAATGCTATGAATCAAAGCTCCCAACCCCCAGAGCCAGTTTGCCTGCACATCCCTGCTGGCAGGCTACACTTCACCATCCTCAATCGCCCGGCCCAACCGGAGCACATGGAGGCAGGGGGCTGGACACTGTGGGGAACTTTGGTCCTAAAACACAGCTTCCCTCCATAGTAACCAAGGTTTTTTCAACAAGTTATACGGAATCACCAAAGGTCCACTGATAGCCAACTGCCATTGATTTCCCAACAAGAAGAAAAACACAGCAAAAAGAACATGTGCTCAGAGGCTGACCAGCCTTTTATCAGATCAGATGAACCCAGCTGAAAACAACTGCCAAAATACTTAGGCCAAGACAGGATAATAGCAGCAGTTTCTAAAATAAAACTACTGTGTTGTTTAAATGTACAAAGTTGACAAGTTCTTTTCTCTGCACAAACTCAAAAAAATTTTCTAGGGAGAAACATAAAAACAGATAAATCCTATGTAAGGAAATGGTCAGAAGGCTACAGCTTGTTAATGACAACAACACACATACCTATATGGGCCTTATCACTCACCACGCCCTGTTTTAAGCACTTTATAAATGTTAATTCATTTAATCCTCACAATAATCCTGTGAGATATACACTAGCATTATCCCCATTTTATAGATGAAGAAACTGAGGCAAAGAAAGAAACTGTAAAGTAGGTCCCTTGCCTGGCATTCTCCAGCGTTTGGAGCTGCTCGTGGTTCACACCCTCCCCAAGCTGTTTCTTCTCTCTGACCATCTTCTCTGCCTGAACCACCCGTATCCCTGTTCCATCTGGCAAACTCCTGCTCATCCTTTATTTTACATTATCACAGGCTATGGAAGAAAGAGGTTTGCTTTTTCTCTCTCAGTTTTCTTTTCTTCACATCTACCCACTCCTGGAAAAGAGATTACAATAATATCAAGATAGTCCATCAAAGTAATGCTATGAAGTGCCATCATGAAGAGAAAGACCTGCTTGTCTTACGGTGCTCTCTGGAAGACTCTGACAGCTCTCAGCTTCCCTGAGGTGCACAAGACTCAAGGTTCTTAAGCACGACCCTAGAGGAGATGGCAAAAAGAAAAGACTGTGCCTGGAGGCAGCCCCTAAACACCCGGCATCATGATCCTGTGAGACCAGCTGGTGACGCTGAAAGAACAGCAGGGGAACATTTTGCTTTGACACCTCTCAATTCTGAGTGCAGGCTCCACTGGCTAAGACAGAGTCACAGGTGTCCTGGGCATAATTAACTAAGAGGTTGTGCAGCACATTTAAACAGCACAGCAAGATGTAAAGTAGAAGGTGGAAATCAAGAGTGTATTCAAGTGTTAGTTATGTAGAAAGCAAAAAACAATTATGTAGGATCAAAGAATAAAAAAGAACATAAAACTTTAAGTCACCCAACCATTGATTTTCACATGAATAAGGAGATTAATCTAAAAGTATTTAAAAGTGGAAAAATCAATATTCGATGATCGTGACTAAAAGCTATATTTTAAATACTGAGGCATAAGTCAAGAAAAATAGAAATGGATTACCCCATTTAGGCTTTTACTTGATGACTATGCTATTTTCTTGAATTTAGTAGTGTCACTTAAGAATTAAATTTTGGAACAATTATATATCAAAATGGTATTGGGACTGTTCCTATAAAGAAAATGTATCTGTACTTCTTTTCACCTTTTTTTTTTTTACATTAACAAACACAATTCTGTTTCATTTGGAAAAAAAAAAAATTAAGTCCTCATTTAACCCTGCCCAATTTCCAGGGGAATTGGTGCCCTTCCAGGCCCATTTCTTCATTCACATACGTATATGTGTACTACGTTTCCTAAGTCATTGAAATCATACTCTACATGTGATTCTGTGACTCAGTGTCTTAGAAAAATCTCCCTGTCAATACATAGAGATTGACAGAGGTCCTATCTGTCATTACATTCTGTTCCAGAATATAATGTGATTGTTTTCTATTAAAGAATAGATGGTTTTCAACTTTCTTCTTTTTTTTTTTTTTTTTTTGAGACAGAGTCTCACTTTATTTCCCAAGCTGGAGTGCCATGGCATCATCATAGCTCACTGCAACCTCAAACTCCTTGCCTCAAGCAATCCTTCTGCCTCAGCCTCCCAAGTAACAAGGACTACAGGCACAGGCCACCACACCTAGCTAATTTTCATGGGTTTTTCTTTTTTTTTTTTTTTTTTTTGTAGAGACAGGGTTCTTGCTCTTGCTCAGGCTGGTCTCAACTCCTGAACTCAAGCAATCTTCCCACCTCAGCCTCACTGGCATGAGCCACTGCGCCCAACCGGTTTCCAACTTTCTGCAAACCATTGCAATGAACTTTGGACATGTTTGTGCTCATTTGAGTATTGCTGAAGGATAGTCCTAGAAAAGGAATTGCTAGGTAAAAAGCTGTGATATGGTAGATATTGACAAATTTCTTTTCAATGACCAGGTAGCAATGACTCTCACACTAACAATGAATGTGAATTACTAAATTTATGAAGTAGTTTGAAGAGAATTGTCATCTCTTAAGTATTGTCTCTTCACATCTAGACTATGGTATGTCTGTTACCTCACACCTTCTCTCATGTGGACCATATGCCTTTCTTGTTAGGCTTACTCCTAAGCATTCAGACTTCTGAACTTGCTACTAGCTCTAACTGTTTCTCAAAAATGCCCATTTTATTTCATCTTTTCTTGTACTATTATATCAACTATTTATTTTTAAGTTGGCTTCTCCAGGAGGCCTTCTCTCACCCCTCACTCTGCTTGCCTTTAACACAGATCTTAACACGATGCACAGGCCTCATCTGTGCACCGATATCTTTCTATTTGAAGTTAGCTTCTTATCGTCACCATTTTAAGCACATACAGTGTGCCAGAGACTGGGCTAAGCAGTTCAAATTCATCGTGAATCACTTAATTCTGACATCATACCTCTAGCTCTGTAATTATTTTTTCCATCTCACCAGTGAGGAAACTGGGACTCAGAGGAGTGTGTGGTGATGCCAGGTCCACACAGCTAATAAATTGAGGAATTGAAATGTTAACCGCCATCCGATTGTCGCAAGCCAGCACCCACACTCCGCTGTGATGTGTTCCTAAGGCTGAGAACTCTTGTTACATTCATCTCCTCCCGGCTTCTCCTAGCACCGTCTGTGACGCATCACACAGCCCCGGCCAGTGTCACTCCTTTCATTTGCCATTAGCTTGGAAAGGTTCTAAATTGTTCCCTGAGATTGGAGAAAACCCATCAGATCCCTACTTACGGTCTCCAGTGTATGGGAGATGCTTTTAATAATACCACAGGATTGAGGTTCCAGCAACAAAAGAGAATATTCTGGTGGGAGGATGTGTCAGACACCTCTTGTGCCCCATCTCACATCCTTGCTGCCTGCCTTTTCACTCCCCGTTACTGATCCACCAACAGCCAGCAAATGTAAACAGACGGCCCCTGACCCCAACTGTTCTCCCTCTCGCCATCTATCTCTGTCCCATTCTGTGTGCGTGTGTATGTGTGTGTGTGTCTTCCTTGCTCCCCCAGGCTTCTCTGCCTTCTGCCTATGAAATGCCCATGGCACTGTGGTCAGACACTCTGACACATGAGCAAGCCCGAAAGGTAAATGTTTTTAACACCCCCAAATGACGACCCCTTCTCCCATCCCTCAAGTGGGCCATTCCCCAGCACATCATAGACAGCCCCACAGAGGGTGCCAGCAGGGTTGAGCCCAGCCATCCACAGCAGCAACCAGCTTGATGACGCACTCTGGGATTGGCTGTCCCATCTTCTCTGTTTCCCTTCTCTCAGTCTAAACCCCCTGCACATACATCCTTGTGTTGGGCTCTGCTTTCTGAAGCCTCCTAGTCCCAGCTAATAGAGAACATGGTACATATGCCAGCTCACATGGGCACAGACACACACATGCTCACCCCATACCTCCTCAGTCACATCATGTGTACATACATGTACACTACACATATCAATTTAGATTCTACCGGGTTTGGGGTTTTCATTGTTTTTTGTTTTTTTTTTTTTTTTTTTTTTTGTCTGCATGAAAGAGGCCAATTCTCAACTACCATCAAGGAAAATGAAGCATTTGTCCTTTCAGCATCATCAGGGCTCTGTTTTCAGACACCATTATCCCCTATGCTACAGTAGATTACATCACTAAAAATCCAGAGTCTGCTTAGCTAATGTCAATAAAGTTCCTGCCAAGCTCATTTAGGAGCAATCACTTTTTCGTTTTTCTGTCCATGCCTAATCCCCAGCCCTGTCTCCTCACGCCTATGAGAGGGAGGAAAGCTAAAGGCCAAAGAACTGGTCCTGGGGTGTGGTCATTGGCAACCAGGAAAGGAAGATCAGATCACATCAGAGTACAGCTTACTAATGGTGAGGAGCACTGGACTGGCAGGACCAGAGCTACAGTCAGGCTCTGACGTGTAGTGTGACCTTAGGCAAGTCACATAACTTCTCTGAGCCTCAGTTTCCTTATCTTTAAAGTGGGATTGTTGGGTTTTTTCTAAAGCATCCTCAAATTCAGATTTTTTACTAATTCACAATATTTCCCCAGTGGCTCAGAACCGTTGATACCTCATGTATCTATGGGGAGAAAGAGGAAGGATTTAAGACTAATGGACTGGGCACTGAACTAGCCGTGACTTTATTACAACCCTTGTTTCCTTATGTTCACAGGAGCCTGCATTCCTAGCTCCACTTTATAATGTGGCCACTGGAATTCAAGAGTTCAAGTGACACTTTCAAGGTCAACCAGCTGATAAATGGCAGCACCAGGACTTGGACTCAAGTCTCTGTGAGCCTAAACCCATTTGCTTTCCACTGCTCCACACACTCAGGGTAGAAGGAAATGCTTACTTGCTTGCTTGCTTGCTTCCTTTCAGACAGGGTCTTGCTCTGTTTCCTGGGCTTCAGTACAGTGGCATCATCATAGCTCACTGCAACCTCAAACTCTTGGGCTCACGCAATCATACCCAGTTCAGACAAATTCTATGTGATTTTTCTGAATCCAACCCAAGCCAGCCAAGTTTGGACGCCCTCTACAAAGGTAACCAGAAAACTACTAAATATTCAAGTCTACAGCCTAGTCAGTCACATGCACACACCTTAGACCTGTGTAAAGGAGACCAACCCACAACACACTCATGACCTCAGCGAAGTGCAAAGACATCCCTGATGCCTCGGCCTGTCTTGCCACACCTGCCTGTTCTCCCCAGGTGCTCAGTGCTCTTGCATTTCAGTTTTCTCCATCTTCTCCCCCACATCAATAGATTCTCAGGAGAGAGAAACATCAACAAGTTACTTTTCCAAGGGCTTGCAGCCTTAGTTTAATTTTTAATAGCAGGATAAAAGGCCTTGTCCTCTACAGAAGGGATTTCCAGCATCAGAGAGTGACTAGGAGCTTCCTACTGTTCTCACAGGCTGCCAATGAGGCCCTTTCAGCTTTTTTTCCTCACCAAAGAAACACTCAGTGTCAAGCCAGAGACTTTCTTCTCTAAAATGCATTTCTATTACACACATCTTCAGCTAAGTGAAGATTTTGCTGAAGACTTGTCTTCCCTCCTCCATCTCTTACTGCTAGCAACACCTGCTAGTTTGCCTCATGGACTTTCTGCCTGCCTGCTGGCCTTTTCACCAACCATGGCAGAAGGGAATGGCCAAAGAGGGCCCAGCCGCCTGCCACTTCCAAGCACCCATCCTCCTCCCAAATGCCTCTCAACTCATCCCTGCTGGTTTTGACAGGTCATGGAGGATATTGAGAGACTTAAAAACATGTATAATTTGAAGGAAATAAGAATTAATGGTGACATTCAGGGCACCATACCTGGCCAGAGAGGGAGATATTTAGAGACAAGAAAATCTCCCAGTTAACCCCAAATCATACCAATTAGACAATGACACACCTTCTTTGCACATGCTCTGCTGGGCAAACACATTGTACTTTGGACCTTGTCTGATTCTTACTGAAGGACAGTTTGAGGGGTTCGCTTCCATCAAGGTTCCCAAGATGCATTGCTTCTGGCCATCCCCCAGGCTGCTGCACCCCAGCCAGTGCCCTTGAGCTCTTCCAGAGTCAGACCTGATTAAGTATAGCTCTGCATGACCCCACACAAAGAGGAAATGCCACAGAGAGGAAATGCCTCTCTCCTCAGGGATGGCTGCTCCTGGAGGCTCCAGGCAGAGAGGGCCAAACCAGTGCTGTCAGAGAAAAATGATCTCCAAGAGCAGATACTGGTGTGAGCGGCTGCAAACTGTGGTCCTGGTGGTCAGGGATCCTGGATAGTGGCATGGGTTTTCCAACCCCACTGTCAACCCTGCAGAGCTTGGCCAGCCCTACCTTAACTTGAGCAGGTTATTTAATCTTCCTGAGACTTACTTTTCCCCATGTGGAAAATATAAATAATGCCTCCCAGGGCTGTGGGGAAAACCAAATGAAGTGCATATGTAAAATGCATAGCACAGTGACTGCCATATATCAGGCACTCAATAAATGCACCTATTATTAATGTTATTTCTAATAATAATATTAACACAAAGCACCCTGCTAGTTTATAGGTTATAATCTAAAATCATAATCTATAGCTACCTGAGAACAAGAATAATGACCCACAGAACTCTTTCTTTTTATGTTTTGCTATTAAACATCTCCCAGCCCTTTGAATATGGAACAATATGTTTTTCTTTGCTCTTCAACATTCATAAATATCTACTGAGTGCTTGCTGTGTGCAGAAAACACAATGAGCTCAAGCAATGGAGTTTGACCTCTAGGGAATTACCACCTCAATGAGGAGTCAAGAAACAACAGGTACAGAAAAGGTGGGCTGTAGTCCTATTTCTCAACGTCCACTGAGTCGGAGAGCTTCCAGGATTCAGGGAAGGTTCTTGGTCCCGGGGGAAGGAGATACACAAAAGTTCTCCTTGATAACTGGACCTTGAAGAAAGAGTAAGACAGGAACATGTGGAGAGGCATCCTACACCAAAAGCTTGGTGTAAAGGGTGCTGGGGATCCAGGTTGAGGACCCTTTCTCTGTGTGTCCCCAGCTGCCTCTATGACAGCCACCAAGAATGGTGCACAGGGGCTGGAATGCTCAGTGAGCTCTGCAGTTCTGTGAATCAGCACAGTAGTGAGCTGTGTGGGAAGTTCAGCCTGCAAGCTGATTTGCCAGTTTGCATAGAAACTGCCCCTACCAACATATTGGTCCCTTCTTAGGTGGCCGACGGAAAGACTAGTCTTGGAATTTTGCTTTCTGACACAGATTTCCTCAATTCAAATTAACTATGGTAGTGTTAATCCTCTTGTTATGGATGAGAACATATCACTGCATTGAGATCAGAGCCTGAAAGTTAAGGTTGGAGGAGGCTGGACTCAAAGTCCCAAGCAATGTGGTCTTCCCAGAAGGCTCTGTGGTCTTTGGCTGGGACAATGGTGCCACCCTGTGGCCACAGTGGTCTCTTTTTGGAAGGATTTCCTTTGACGCACATTTCATCAACTCCTGAAGTCCTGTATGTGCTGGGGCTGGAGACACAATGCTGAGTATAGTGGGCTAATTCCCTTCCTGAATCCAGAGCTGACTTTTAAGGGTGATATTTATGAAGTGAGATTTCAGGGATTACAAAATGGACTCACCTACTCTCTAATCCCTTTCACGGTTGATAAAATCCGTTCCTGTGCTTATTCTTTCATTCAGCACACATTGACCATTTACACCATGCTTAGGGCTGAAGACAGAAACATGTTTAAGGACTAGCCCCTACCTTCCTTACGCAACCAAAAGATAAAGAGACGAGTCCTTCCATTGTCCCCCGTGAGGACCACGGAGCCCTCTCCAGGCTAGCAGAACCCTGTGCCATCTTCCATCTCACTTTCCCCAACACAAGTGCACCCTCTGCCCCCCCCCCAACTCTTCCTTGCACACGCCTTTCCCAGTCCTGCCACCACATTTTTTCTTGGCTGCTCTACCCGGAGGAAATGCCTCTCTCCTCATGGATGGCTGCTCCTGGAGGCTCCAGGCAGAGAGGGCCAAACCAGTGCTGTCAGAGAAAAATGATCTCCAAGAGCAGATACTGGTGTGAGCGGCTGCAAACTGTGGCAGCAACTACAGGTGGACAAACAAGGCTGGACCTAGGAAAAAGGGAGACAGCGGCCCAGGGTGGAGAGAGGAGGGGAGTTTTCCATAAACAGAAGCTCTTGTTCCAACCGATTTACATCTCGCCAGCTCTTAGGCATGAGAAAATGGGAGGGCTGCGCATTTTCCCTGAAACTCGAGAGAGAGTAGAAAAAGGAGAAAGGGATGTTCCAGAGACAGTGAGAGGTAAGGAGACTCTATGTAGTGGAGACTGAGTGGAAATTGTTTCTGGACAGATGATCATAAGATAACGTAAGTGTAGGGATGACTATGAACTCAGACCGTCTGCATCGCTGGGAAGAAACTTTCAAATCCTCAGGAAGGCTGCTGCACTCACATTAACAGAAACTGTGTGTGGACAGATTTTATTACAGTCAGGGTGTTACCTAAAAAAAGAAATGTGTCTCGTGCTGGGTTGACGCTATGCCACATGGAGAAAACACCCATAGGCCCATGAACATGAGCAGCAAGGAGACAGTGGGCACCTAAGCCCCCTGGAAATCCACACCTTCCAGGGGAGGGCTGCGAGCTCCCACAAGGCATGGAACAGGATTGTACATCACTCTGAGGTCCTAGTGGCCAGAAATCCCAGCAGGTATCTGGTCCATGCATACATTTCTACATCCTTTCTCATTGCAGACCCATTTTCTTATCCATCGTCCCTGTTTTCTCCTTGCTAACAACCTGGTCTTGAGATGTGTAGCTACATATGGTATTATGAAATAAATGAAAGCTTTAGTTATAGGAATATGTGAATGTTAGTCCCAGTTCCCCTTCTTCCCCTTTGTGTGACCTTAGGACATTGTTCAACCTTTCTGAGCCTCAATTTCACATCTGTAAATGTAGAAATAATGTTTTTGAGAGTCATGATGGGACCAAGTCCCTTGGTCCCCTACAGGTTTGCTGGAAAGTCGCTGACATGAGGAAGGTTGGTTAACAGGAGAAAAGGGCACACAAGTTTCTTAAGACATGTGCACAGGAGCCTTCAGAATGAAGACTTGACCTCCCAGTGAGGTGCAAAAGTTTATAAGAAATGGGGGCTTGGATTGTGGCAAAACAGGTCATGGGA
>CAUYRT010049053.1:0-13716 GCA_963574885.1 Lepilemur ruficaudatus
TAATTAAAGTGATCTTAATTTTCAGGTAACATGGCATTCCTATATTTATTAGGAATAAACTCCTTAAAAATTATAGTTGTGGGTTAAATCCATATATCTGGAACTATTTCTCTTTTTGATTAACACTATGGTGCTCAAAGGGTGGGAGCGAACACTGGGGAATTGGGGGGTGGGGGGTAGACCCAAGTCTGAGCGACATGGGGGGGGTCACTGTGGAGGGGTGGGATATGCTTGAAAAGTAGTTGGGGAGCGGAATTAGGGGTCGCAATAGGGGAAAGGAATTCCTCAGAAACTGATTCATGTGATTAACTGTCCACCTCGGTAAATTCACTGAAAATCATTTAATTGTACACTTAAAATGGAGTGTTGGTTGTACGTAGATACAGTTGGAGCACTATGTATGTACTCTCTGGACTACTTTGACAGAGTAGGTGTTTGAATGTAACAAGGTAAGTCAACTTGAGTGGTAATATATTTTGGGAAATCAGCTCACTACAAATTGTGACTATAAACATTGTACTGTAAATGCTTTGTAGTTTTCCCCCAATAAAATTTTTGGAAAAAAAATAAAAATAAATAAAAATAAAGTGGGAATAGGGAAGTGAGGATGTGAGAAAGTGCAATGAATTGGTGGTGGTGGCCAAAGAATGAGATAATGGAGTTTCCAATTTCAGGGGAGAATTCCACAATAAATATGAGGGCCTCTGGAGTGTAGAGCTCATGGCAACCAAAGGGGTCACAGAGCTGTGAGACCAGGGTGATGGGTGGGCTTTTCTACATGAACACAGTCCTGTCCTCCTTATGGGAGGAGATAAGTAAACACGGTTAGAAAATGGCAGTTCTGTTGGAAAATAACTCTGATTCCATCAATTTGTTCTTCCAGTGCATATTTGTAAGACTTCCAAAGAAAGGTAATATTTATTCATTTTGTGGTCTCATTTAATGAATGTATAGAGACATGGGAATGTTGAGGTCTGAAAAGTTTGATTCCATGTGAGCAATGGAGTGGCATGTATCCCTCTGACCCACCCCTACTACAGCCCATGGCAGTTTCTTGAATAATATTGCCTCATCCCTTGCTCTCCTCATTCCTTGACACAGACCTGGGGACATTACAAAAATGGGACAAAAATAACCCAAATAATGCTTGAGGCGATAAAAGCAGGATTCCAAGACCAAGTTGCAGTCTGTTCTCCTGGCACTAAATTCATCCTGGATTTCTGCCCAGTAATGCTCCCCCTTCCCTTCAACCTGCCAAAGAACAGGACTTAAGCATTCTAGGCCTTCATGGACAGCTCCTTTTAGAGCTTCATTCCTGGATATGGATTTAGGTGGGACCTTGTACAAGGTCCTGAGCTGGGTGTACAGAGATGATTAAAGACACAGCATCTTCCCTCAAGGAGCTTACACAGTCATGTGGAGAGTAGAGAAAGTGGCATGCTGGAAATCGTTTTTAAACAACCTCACAAGAACTGATCACTACATATTTAGGGAATTTGAAAGCTGGTTGTTAAACACTTTCACCATTTAAAATTAAATTATATAAACCTAAAATTAAATAAATTTTATTAAAAACTAAATTAATTCATTAATTGTGAATTATTTTATGATATTTTATTATTTATGCAATTGGGACTATTTATATCTGTTTTATTTGTATGGTGAAATAGTATATAATTGTTTACTATTGTGCAAGTCTAACTACTCTATATTCAGTGGCATCATGCTGGTAGCTTGAAATTGACTATGGACTCATGGTGGAAGTATTTACACCATGGAAATTGGCAAACACTATAAATCAGGACTCTTTGCCACAGTCAGTTGTTAAACATTTACAAGTTCAATCCTGGGTTGAGCAGAGAAAGAGTTAGAGAAATGTCTCAGTAATGAGTAAGTACCATGATAGAAGTTCAAAGCAAGTTCTCTGTTGAAATTGGGCAAATGTTTTAGGATGGTGATAACACTTGAGAAAGATGTTGAATGATGAATCATATTTTATTAAGCAGAGATTTATAGGCATGGTATCCTCAATAGAGGGAATAATGAATAAGGCCACGCAGGGAGAAAGAATTGGACATACTTGGGCAATAGCCAGGAATGTATATCGCTGATATATAAGACCTCTGTAAGGCAGTAGTAAAGATGAGGAAGGGAAAGCTAGTTGAAGCCTAAGTCTGGAAGGTTTGTTAAGAGCTGTGATTTTGGAAGGTTACTATACTAGGCACATGTAATAGAGTCAGATGCAGGAGATTAGTTAGGAAGTCACTGTTTCAGTGCTGTGAAGCTAACAAGGACCTGAACTAGGGTTCTGACTAAGGAAAGAGAAAGGAGAGTCGTGATGCAAGAGATATTTTATTTTATTTTATTTTTTATTTCAGAATATTATGGGGGTACAAATGGTCGGGTTACATATATTGCCTTTGCTCTACCTGAGTCAGAGCTATAAGTGTGTCCATTCGCCAGACAGTGTGCACCGCACCCATTAGGTGTGAATATACCCATTCCCTCCTCCCTCCTCCCACCTGTCTGAGACCCAATGAATGTTACTACCATATGTGCACATATGTGTTGATCAATTAGTACCAATTTGATAGTGACCACATGTGGTGCTTGTTTTTTCCATTCTTGAGATACTTCACTTAGTAGAATGGGCTCCAGCTCCATCCAGGATAATACAAGAGGTGTTAGTTCACAATTGTTTTTGTGGCTGAGTAGCACTCCATGGTATATATATGCCACATTTTATTAATCCACTCATGTATAGATGGGCACTTGGGTTATTTCTACATCTTTGTAATTGTAAATTGTGCTGCTATAAACATTCAAGTGCAGATGTCTTTTTTGTAGAATGTCTTTTTGTCCTTTGAGTAGATGCCTAGTAATGGGATTGCTGGATCAAATGGTAGTTCTACTTTTAGCTCTTTGAGATATCTCCATTTTACTTTCCACATAAGTTACACTAGTTTGCAGTTCCACCAGCAGTGTATGGGTGTTCGTATTGCTCCACATCCACATGAACATTTATTGTTTTGGGACTTTTTGATAAAAGCCATTCTCACTGGAGTTAATATCTCACTATGGTTTTGATTTGCATTTCCCTGATGATAAGAGCTGCTGAGAATTTATTCAAATGTTTGTTTTGGCCATTAGTATACCTTATTTTGAATAGTTTCTATTCATGTCTTTCTTTTGACCACTTTTTATGGGGTTGTTTGATTTTTTCTTGTTGGTTTTCCTGAGCTCTATATAGATTCCAGTTATCAGCCCTTTATTAGATGTATAGCATGCAAATATTTTCTCCCATTCTGTAGGTTGTCTATTTGCTCTCATGATAGTTTCCTAGGCTGTGCAGAAGTTTTTTAATTTGATCAGGTCCAATTTATTTATTTTTGTTGTTGCTGCGATTGCCTTTGGGGTCTTCCTCATAAATTTTTTCCCTAGGACAATGTCTATCTGAGTTTTTCAAACATTTTCTTCTGGAATTCTTATAGTTTCATGCCTTAGGTTTAATTCTTTTATCCACCATGAGTTGATTTTTGTGAGAGGTGAAAGGTGAAAGGTGAGGATCCTGTTTCAGTCTTCTGCATGTGACTATTCAATTTTTCCCAGCACCATTTATTGAATAAGGATTCTTTTCTGCAGTGTATGTTTTTGTCTGCTTTGTCAAAGATTACATGGCTATATGAGGATGGTTTTATATCTGGGTTCTCAGTTCTGTTCCATTGGTCTATGTGTCTATTCTTGTGCCAGTAACATGCTATTTTAGTTGCTATCACCTTGTAGTATAGCTTGAAGTCTGGTAAATTAATGCCTCCCAATTTGTTCTTTTTGCTTAAGATTGCGGTTGCTATACATGGTCTTCTCTGGTTCCATACGAAGCATAGAATTTTTTTTTTGATTTGCAAAAAAAGTTGGTATTTTTTTGGTATTTTTTTTTAATAGGGATTGCATTGAATCTGTAGATCACTTTGGGTAGTATAGACATTTTAACAATGTTGATTCTTCCAACCCATGAGTATAGTATGATATTCCATCTGTTTATGTCCTCTGCTATTTGCTTCCTCAGTGTTTCATAGTTCTCCCTGTAGAGGTCTTTCATCTCCTTGGTTAAATAAATTCCTAGGTATTTTATTTTCTTTGTGGCTACTGTGAAGGGTATGGAATCTTTGATTTGGTTCTCAGTTTGATGGTTGTCAGCATATATGAATGCTACTGATTTGTGTATATTGATTTTGTAACCTGAGACTTTTCTGACTTTATCAATTCTGGTAGTCTCATGGTAGAATTGTTGGGGTTCTATAGATATAAGATCATATCATCAGCAAAGAGTGGTAGTTTTACCTTATCTACTTCCATTTGGATTCCCTTGATTTCCCTCTCTTGTCTAATTCCTCTGGCTAGGACTTCCAGCACTATGTTGAATAGAAATGGTGATAGGGTACAACCTTGTCTGGTTCCAGGTATAAGCAGGAACAATTTCAATTTTTCCCTATTCAGTATGATGTTGGCTGTGGGTTTGCTTTATATGGTTTTTATCATTTTGAGGTTAGTCCCATCTATGCCTATTTTATTAAACATTCTTATCATAAAAGGGTGCTGAATTTTTTTGAATGCTTTTGTTGAATGCCTCTATTGAGAGCATCATATGGTCTTTGTTCTTAATTCTATCTATGTGGTGAATTATATTTATAGATTTGAGTATGTTGAACCATCTCTGCATCTCTGGGATGAAGCCTGGTTGGTTGTGATGATTTTTTGATAAGCACCTGAATTTGGTTTGCTAGGATTTTATTGAAAATTTTTACATCTATATTTATAAGGGTTATTGGTCTATAGATTTTTTGTTGTTGTTCTTTCCTGGTTTTGTTATCAGGGTCATGTTGGCTTTGTAAAACGTGTTGGGTTTGTACACCTTTTTACTGCATTTACTGACTCGTCACATGGGGTGTTGTCAATTTTCACCTGCAAGCACCACCTACGGGCTCAGAGACTAATCTGCACATGTCATTATCTAAACAAAAATCAAAAGGTAAGAATCAACAGCTGCTCCATATGGGAAGGAATCAGTGAAAGAACTTAGGAAGTATGAAGAACGTGAAAGGACATCCCTAAAATGGAACACCAGCTCTCTAGCAATGGATACCAACCAAAATCAGAACACTGATAAGACAGATACAGAATTTAAAACATGGATTATAGGAAAACTCAATGAAATGCAAGATAAAATGGAAACCCAACACAAAGAAGCCACAAAAATATCCAGGAAATTAGTGAAATATTCACTAAAGAAGTTGAAATATTAAACAAAAATCAAACAGAACTTCTGGAAATGAAAAATTTATCCACAAAACACAATGGAAAGCCTCAAGAATAGGTTAGGTCAATCAGAAGAAATAATATCAGGGATTGAAGACAACATCTTTCAATTAAACAAGTCAGTTACAGAGATAGAGCAGAAAAATAAGAGAAAAGAGCAAAGCCTACAAGAAATGTGGGATTATGATGTGAAGACACCTAACATAAGAATTATAGGCATTCCTGAGGGTGAAGAGGAAAACCCACAAGGGTTGGATAATCTATTTGAGAGAATAATAGAGGAAAATTTCCCTGGCCTTGATGGAAATCTAGATGTCCAGGTACAAGAAGCTCAAAGGATACCTGGGAGTTTCATTGTAAACAAGAAGACACCATGACACATAGTTGTCAGACTGGCCAAAATAAATGTAAAAGACACCCTCCTACAAGCTGTAAGGTGAAAGCAGCAGGTAACCTACAAAGGAAAACCCATTAGACTAACTGCAGACTTCTCAAGACCTTACAAGCCAGAAGGGACTGATTGCCTATTCTCAGTCTTCTCAAACCGAATAATGTCCAGCTCAGAATTTTATATCTTACAAAACTACGTTTCTTATACAAAGGAGAAATAAACATCTCAGCCAAGCAAACATGAAGGGAATTCATCAAGACAAGACCTGCCCTCCAGGAAGTACTCAGAACAGTGTTGCACATGGTTCAGCACAATAGAGACTCACCAGTGTAAAATCATCTAAAAGCTAAAGGTCAAAGGCCAGATACCACAACAGCTCAAGAGAGAAAACAAAGCAACAAAGTTCAACTCATCAGGATGAATAGAAGTCTACCCCACTTATCAACCAATTCTTTCAATAAGTGTGAATGGCTTGAACTGCCCACTAAAGAGACATAGGCTGGCTGAATATATAAATATACACAAGCCAAATATCTGCTGTCTCCAGAAAACACATTTAACCCAAAAAGATTCATTGAGACTCCAGGTGAAGGGATGGAAAACAATATTCCATGCAAATGAAAATCAAAAGAAAGCTGGCATAGCAGTTCTGATTTCAGATATCTTAGACTTCAAATCAACAATAGTAATGAAAGATAAAATGGTCACTATATAATGTGGAAGGGTACAATTCAACAAGAAGATGTAACAATTCTAAATATTTGTGCACCTAATTCAGGTGCATCCAGATTCATAAAGCAAATTCTATTTGATCTAAACAAAATGATAAACAGCAGCACTGTAATAGCTGGGGACTTCAATACCCCACTGACAGAACAAGACAGATCCTCCACAAGGAAAAATAAACAAAGAAACAATGGGCTTAAACAGAACTCTAGAACAAATGGGCCTGGCAGACATTTACAGAACATTCTACCCACAATCCACTGAATATACGTTTTTCTCATCAGGGACATTCTCTAAGATTGACCATATCCTAGGCCACAAAACATGTCTCAGCAAGAGATACTTTAAATGTATATGTCACATGTCTTGGCTACATTGTTGACTCTGTATTCTAATACCAGCATTTTTACAAGTTTCTACTGTTATCTGAGTGGTCCCTTAACCATGTGATAAAATAAAAAGAATATGCATAAAATATGTATTTTTAATGGAAAATATTGACAAATATTTACTAGTCACTTTCTGATTCAACTTCCCTAAAGGAGATGTTCCTGATATCGTCAATTTGCATTCAGGAGGATTAATCACATGATTTTATATGTTTTGTATGACTAAACTAATTCTAGGAGCCAATGGCTAATATAGTAGGCCGCTCCCATGACCATCGTTCCATTGCTTGACCTTTAGAAAAATTAGCATGGTAAAAGGTTAAAGTGGAGTGTGGAAAAATCTCTCTCTCTCTCTCTCTCTCTCTCTCTCTCTCT
Source organism: Lepilemur ruficaudatus (assembly GCA_963574885.1). NCBI lineage: Eukaryota > Metazoa > Chordata > Mammalia > Primates > Lepilemuridae > Lepilemur > Lepilemur ruficaudatus. The sequence continues at coordinate 7,198 of CAUYRT010049053.1, forward strand.
CTCTCTCTCTCTCTCTCTCTCTCTCTCTCTCTCTCTCCCTCCTTCCCCCTTTCTTTATTTAAAAAAATTTTTTTTGTTAACAATACTTATGAAATCTGGCTGTGGAAACATGGATTTCTAGGAGAGGTGTTTTGATGTCCTCTCCCTACCCTGAGAGGGAGAATTGGATCAAGTACCAAGAGCTTCTTTCTTGGGAGGATCATGTTCCCAATCTCCCTTTCTTTCCCTTCTCCCACTTTCTTGCTCTTTATTGAAAACCTAGGATTCTCAGCTGTGTCAAAAAGTGTCTGAAAGCTTAGCAAGGAAGTGCTTTGCAAAAACTCATGGTTGGGGGCCGGGCGCGGTGGCTCATGCCTGTAATCCTAGCATTCTGGGAGGCCGAGGCGGGCATATCACTGAAGGTCAGGAGTTTGAAACCATCCTGAGCAAGAGCGAGACCCCATCTCTACTGATAATAGAAATTAATTGGCCAGCTAAAAAAAAAAATAAATATATATAAAAAATTAGCCGGGCATGGTGATGCATGCCTATAGTCCCAGCTACTTGGGAGGCTGAGGCAGAAGGATTGCTTGAGCCTAGGAGTGTGAGGTTTCTGTGAGTTAGGCTGATGCCACAGCACTCTAGCCTGGACCACAGAGTGAGACTCCGTCTCAAAATAAATAAATAAACAAAAAACAAACAAAAAAAACCTCATGGTTGGACTTCAGCAAGCTTGAAGTTGGCACATCAGGCACCCAACTCTCAAAACGACAAGTTCAATACCTCACTTCTGAGATTTCTTAGGAAAGGCAGTTCCCTACATTCTTCCATCTTTAAAGATAATAGAGATAAGACTTCTGATGGCGCCAATTTAAGATTGTTGTGCTTAAACTTGCTGAGGAGGTTTGCATTTGGAAATTATATTCATGCTGGTTTAGAAGAGTGTGTGGCCATACATCTTTTGAGTTTGAGGGACATTTGGAAGAGGTGGGTGGGTGGTAACAGGGATGCCTAAAGGTATCCAGAGGAAGCAACAGGGGATATTGGAGTAGATATTTCAGAGGTAGAGCAGGAGAATGTATTCACTGCAGTGTGCTATGGGTAAATGATGGCTGTGGGGTGGTGAGAGGCATTGGTGGTCACAGCTATTTCCCAGAAGGCAAGTGAATAACTGCTTTATTGCTTGTGGGCAACCTTTTGGAGATGATGCTAGAGAGAATATATGAGAATGATCTGCTGGCCTGCTACTCCCTTTGGAACTTGGTTCTGGGAATCTGACATCCTGGGCATGATTTTGCTTAGATAATGGGTCATTTTTAGAAAGTTACTCTAGCAAATAAACTGGAGGGCGGACAACAATGAGTGCAGGGAGAAGAGTTGGTGACAGTCCTGGTCGTAGATGATGTGGGCCTGGCTAGCATGCTGATGATATAAATGGAGAATCTCAAAGTTGGAAGGTAACTGTGAAGACAGATGCTTAGTGACATGAGGGGAAAGGAAATTTCAGAATGAAATTTTAGAAAAAGGTCATCTGATACATTTATTTGATACCAGAAAGGGTCAGCTTCGGACAAAAAGCTGGAAACCATAGCACCAGAATTGAGTGTCTTTGGGTAATTATTGTTTCTCAATCGTGGCCTGTGACTGTCAGAGCTCACAGGCAATGAACGATCTTTGAACCCCATTTTTCTCTGAACTCTCTGGGAGCAGATGTGTTTCCAAATGTCAGTCCTTTCTGTAGTAGGCAACAACCTTTTCCTCTTTGTATTTTTTTTTCCAAAGCTGACCCCAGGACCTCTCTCCACATCATTTTCTAACCTCCTGACCTGACCTCCTTGGGGCTGCCCCCTGGAGAGGCCCAGAAAGACTCAGCTGGGGAAGAGAGGCGTGTTTGATTAGAAGAAAGCCCAGCACAAAACACCTTGTCTTCCATCTGTGTTGAGCTGGTTTCAGGAGCTATCTGCTCACTTCCATGGATAATTCAAGAAAATCCCTTTGTCCTTTTTCTCCAAAGGTAACCCAGTGACAGTTTTCTCTTCCACTGAAGAAAGATTTGTGCATATCATCTTTATTTGTAATTCAGAATGCAGGCTTGACATCTCAATTTCCAGAATAAAACTCCCATTCCAGTGGTCTCTATATGACAGGATTCCTAAGCCTAGTTAATGGCGCAGTTATTCCAAGTAGCAGACAATATGATCGTTCTCAGGATGAGAAAAGCATTTGGACAGTGTCTAAGGCTCTATCATAATCACATTGTATATAAAGTGAGTCAATACCAGGCCCACTATATTAGAGCATGTTTCTCACTTGGGGATGGAGAGGACACCTCTCAAATCCTGTGACTGGATTTATAACTACCATATGAATGTTCACCTCTCCCAATGTTGTGTTAGACAATGGAGCTAGGCACTAAGTAATCTGTATTACATCCTGAAAGGAGGTCTTGGACTGGCTTGTGTTAGTTTAAAGGTAGTAACTACGGGAGCAATGGAAGAAGAGGAGAAGCTTGGCAGCAAGTAATATTAATAGAGGTTTTATCCTTAGCAGGAGAAGTTGGGGGCAAAGTTGGGGGGACTCTTAATCCTGGACATTCCACAGACTGGGAGCCAGGCAGGGAAGGATTGGAATTCTGACTGTGTGACCCTGACACTCAGTTTTCCTATCTATGAAACAAAGCATATAATACTTTCTTACAGTATGATTACATACCCCCATCCCATCCCAAACTTGTTCTTCCTTCAGTGCCTCAGTGCTCCACATCTCAGAAAATGGCACACTGTCCAATTAGTTAACTCAATTCCTAAATCTAGGAGGTTCTCTCGACTCCTTTCTTTTCCCTCCATGCATATCTAATTCATCAGCAAGTCCTGCAAGTTTCACCTCCAGAACATAGCCCAAGTTTTCTTTTCTCCAACTCCTCTCTCAATACTCTAGCCGATACATGGTCACGTCTTACCAGGACTCTCATCCTAACTGTTCTCCCTGTACCCACTCTTGTTCCCTCCCATTACATTTCCCAGAGTAACATTATAAAAATTCAAATTGCTTTAAGATCCTCCAGTGGCTTGCCATTGTGCTTGGAATACAATCCATACTCCACACTTCTTTCCACTGGTTACAAGGGTCACCAATCAGACCCTGTCTGTCTCCCTGACTTCATCTCCTGTACTCTTCCATCTGGCTAATTTCCAGCCACCCTGGTAACATTCTTCCAGTTGCAAGAACACAGGGGACTCTTCCCTACATCAGGGCATTTGCCTGGCTGTTATCTCTGCCTGGAACTCTCTTGTTCCTATGCCTACCCACCTCCAATCTTTGCATGGATAAATTCTGTTCATCTTTCAGGTCTCAACTCAGATATAACTCTTATCCTTGTCTACTCTATTGAAAGGAGCACCTGTCCTCTGACACTCTATATGGCATCATCCTATCTTAGTTTTATTCATAGTACTTATCCTTTATACATATTTTTTTATTTGTGTGTTTTTCATGTGTACTGCTTGTTTGTCCCAAGACCATAAACTCTGTGACAACAGGGACCTTATTTGTCTTATTCCTGTAGTTTTTTCAGCATCTAGAATGGTGCCTGGCACAGAGTATACACATATTGGTTAGTAATAAATGAATAAATAAAATATGAATAAAATGAATGAATTTGGGGAAAGATCAGTGAAATAATAGAAGGGGAAATGATCTATAAACTGTAGACTACCATATTTTGTAGCTTTTTTTCCCCTTGGTCCCACTGTAAACTTAGCACTGCCTCTTCCCAAGAACTCCTCTCCACAGAAAATGGGGAATGGGCGCCTCTTTGCTACTGCTCTCTGCCTTATGCTTTGGCCACCCATATGCTGCTAATTTATTTGGTAAATTTTCTGTAGTTGCTTCTTCAGTGCCCTAGCATATCTGGCATTTATTTTGGCTTAATGGTCCATCACACAATTTTATATTTCTAAACACTGTAAAGCCTGAATTATTAGGTGAAAAAATTAGAATTTACTTTAGGGAATAGTTTGGTTATCTATTCACAGTGATTGCCTGCCCCTATGTTACAGGGGCTGGTTTAGGTAAACGCAAGGCCTATAAACCAGAGGCTTGAAAATGAGCTGTGTCAACAGAGTTCTTTATTCTTCCAAGGTAGATAAATGCAACAGTTGATTCTCTCTGTCAGGGAATATCTTTTCAGAGAACAACTTAAAGACAAAATGCTATCATCTTTGTTCTTGCTTTTATTTATGAGACGAATTGCATTTATAGATTTGCGAATGTTGAACCAGCCCTGCATCCCTGAAATAAAGCCCATTTGGTCGTGATGAATTACTTTTTTGATGTGCTGTTGGATTCCATTTGCTAATATTTTATTGACGATTTTTGCATCTATATTCATGAGGGATATAGGTCTGTAATTTTCTTTTTTTTGTTGGGTCCTTTCCTGGTTTTGGAATTAAAGAGATGTTTGTTTCATAGAATGAATTCAGAAGGGTTCCATTCTTCTCAATGTTATGAAATAATCTCTGAAGAATTGGTGTGAGTTCTTCCTTGTATGTTTGGTAAAATTCTGACCTGAAGCCATCAGGTCCCGGGCTTTTCCATTTTGGGAGGTTCTTAATTACTATTCCAATTTCTGAGCTTGAGATTGGTCTGTTTAGAAATTCTGTTACCCCCTGGGTGAACTGAGGAAGGTTGTATATTTCCAGGAATCTGTCCATTTCCTCCTCATTATGTAGTTTTTGAGCAAACAGTTTTTTATAGTAATCAAAGATAATGTTTTGTATTTCTGTGCTGTCTGCTCTGACCTCTCCATTTTCATTTCTAATCTATAAATGCAATTCGTCTCATAAATAAAAGCAAGAAAAAAGACCATATGATTCTCTCAATAGATGCAGAAAAAGCATTTGATAAAGTCCACCACACCTTTATGATAAAGACTGTTAACAAAATAGGCATAGGCGGCTCATACTTTAAGCTGATCAAAGCCATCTGTGACAAACCTATGGCCAACATCATACTAAATGGGGAAAAACTGAAATCATTCCCACTTTGAACTGGAACTAGACAAGGATGTGCACTTTCCGCTCCTCTATTCAACACAGTGCTCGAAGTCCTACAACACCATCAGGCAAGAGAAGGGTATTAAGGGTATCCAAGTGGGTGCAGATGAGATCAAGCTCTCGCTATTTGCCGATGATATGATTTTATATCTAGAAAACCCCATGGATTCTTCCAAGAGACTCCTTGATTTGATAAATGAATTTGGTAAGGTCTCAGGTTATAATTACAATGTGCACAAATCAGAGGCATTCATGTACACCAAAAACAGTCAAGCTGAAACTCAAATCAGAAAGGTAATACCCTTTAGGAAAGCCCCCCCCCAAAATTAAATATATAGGAATAAATTGAACAAAAGATACAAAAGACTTATACAAGGAAAATTATGAAACACTAAAAAAGGAATTTGTAGAAGATGTAAAAATATGGAAAAAATCTACCTTGTTCATGGATTGGTAGAATCAATATTGTTAAAATGTCAATTTTACCTAAAGTGATCTACAGAATAAATGCAATCCCCATCAAAGTACCATCTTCATTCTTTACAGACTTGGAAAAAATAATTCTTCACTTTGTATGGAACGAGAAAAGATCTCGTATAGCCAAAGCAATCTTTTTTTTTTTAATTGGGGGAAAACTACAAAGCATTTACAGCACAATGTTTACAGTCACAATTTGTAGTGATCTGATTTCCCAAAATATATTACCACTCAAGTTGACTTATCTTGTTACATTCAAAGACCTACTATGTCAAAGTAGTCCATAGAGTACATACATAGTGCTCCAACTGTATCTATGTACAACCAACACTTCATTTTAAGTGTACAATTAAATGATTTTCAGTGAATTTACCGAGGTGTACAGTTAATCACATGAATCAGTTTTTGAGGAATTACTTTCCCCTATTGAGACCCCTAATTCCACTCCTCAACTATTTTACAAGCATATCCCACCACTCCACAGTGACCACCCACGTCACTCCGACTGGGGTCTAACCCGCACCCCCAAATTCCCCAGTGTTCGCTCCCACCCTTTGAGCACCATAGTGTTAATCAGTCAATACCAATTTGATGGTGAGTACAAGTGGGACCCAGTCTTCGGGTCTTGTGTCACCTAACTTCGAATAATGGGCTCAAGCTTAATTCAGTATAATACAAGAGGTGCTAACTCACTGTCATTTCCTAAAATTGAGTAATATTCCATTGAGAACAAATACCAGATTTTAACAATCCACTCATGCATTGACGGGCACTTAGGGTGTTTCCATGACCTAGCAATAGTGAATTGTGCTGCCATAAACATTCGGGTGCAGATGTCTTTATAACAGAATGTCTTATGCTCTTTTGGATAGATGCCTAAAAATGCTATTGCTGGATTGAATGGTAATTCTACTTTTAGCTCTTTGAGGAATCTCCAAATTTTTTCCACAAAGGTTGCACCAATTTGCAGTCCCACCAACAGTGTAAGGGAGTCCCTATCTCTCCACAT
>CAUYRT010049054.1:0-21499 GCA_963574885.1 Lepilemur ruficaudatus
AAAAATTAGCCAGGCATAAATGGAAACACAATTCAATTTTATGGATTAGAAGAGTTAATATTGTCAAGATGTCAATACCACCTAGAGCAATCTACAGATTCAACACAACCCCTATCAAAATCCTGAAGGCTTTTTCCCAGAAACAGAAAAATCCACCCTAAAATTCATATGGAATCTCAAGAGAACTCGAATGCCAAAACAATCTTGAAAAAGAGCAAAACTGAAAGACACTTACTTCCTGATTTCAAAACTTGCTACAGGCCGGGTGTTGTGGCTCATGCCTGTAATCCTAGCACTCTGGGAGGCTGAGGCGGGAGGATTGCTTGAGGTCAGGAGTTCAAGACCAGCCTGAGCAAGAACGAGACCCCATCTCTACTAAAAATAGAAAGAAAGAAATCATCTTGACAGCTAAAAATACATATATATAAAAATTAGCTGGGCATGGTGGCACATGCCTGCAGTCCCAGCTACTCGGGAGGCTGAGGCAGAAGGATTGCTTGAGCCCAGGAGTTTGAGATTGCCGTGAGCTAGGCTGACGCCACGGCACTCTAGCCTGGGCAACAGAGCAAGACTCTGTCTCAAAAAAAAAAAAAATCTACAAAGCTACAGCAATCAAAATGGTATGGTACTTGTTTAAAGACAGTCACAAAGACCAGTAGAATGAAACAGATTCCAAAAATAAACCCTCAAATATATGGTCAAGTGATTTTCAACAAGCAGACCAAGACCATTCAATGAGGAATAAACAGTCCTTTCAGCAAATGGTGCTGGGAAAACTGGTATCCACATACAAAAGAATAAAGTTGGACCCTTGTCTACACATACACAAAAATTAACACAAAATGAATGAAAAACTTAAAAGGAAGACCTAAAACCATAAAACTCTTAGGTAAAAACAGGGCAAAAGCTCCATGACATTGGATTTGGCAATGATTTTTTGACTATGACACCAAAGGCATAGGCAACAAGAAAAAAGAGACTGTACTTCAGGAAAATTTAAAACTTTTGTGCATCAAATATACTATCAATAGAGTGAAAAGACAATGCACAGAATGGAAGAAAATATTTGCAAACCGTATCTCTGATAAAGGGTTAATGTCCAGAATATATAGAGAACTTAAACTCAACAACAATTAAAAAAACCCAAAAAACAAAAACAGACAAACCAATTTAAAAATGAGCAAAGTCCTGAAGCATTTCTTCAAAGAATTAAATAAATAAAAAATAAAAAAAAATAAAAATGAGCAAAGGACTTAAATAGGCTTTTCTCTAAGCCTGGTGCAGTGGTGCACACCTGTATTCCCAGCTACTCCAGAGGCTGAGATGGGAGGATCACTTGAGTCCAGGAGTTCAAGACCAACCCAGGCAACATGGGAAGACACCCATCTCTAATAATAATAGTAATAAATGGATGTACCATAGTAATAATTTAAGCTGACACTCACATGGATTGCAATCTGCCTTGCAGTCATCTAGGGACCCAGAAATCTTAAGTCCTGAATTTAGGTAAAAGTGATCCTGGACTGCTGGTGCCCTGAGGCACCTAGCTAAAGCAAATAACGTATTATAAAAGGAAAATAATATAATCCTAAGCTCTAAATTATTTCTACAAATTTTTTTTCAAATGCCAAATCCTTCATATATTCAAAGATAAGTAGTTCCATAAGGGGAAAAGACACCATGAACAGAAACCACAGGGAAAAAAAAATCAAAACAAAACACAGTAGAAAAAGACTCTCAGGAACCCCAGATACAAAAACATGTCAGCCAGCATGATGTTCACTATGTTCATGGAAATAAATCTTGGACATTTTAGAAGATGTATAGGCTGAATTGTGTCCACCCCTCAACCCCCATTCATACAATGAAGTCTTAAATCCCAGTAACTGACTGCAGTGGTATTTGGAGACCAATGAACCAGATGGAAATCTGAGAACAGAAAAATATACTACCCAAAGGAAATCAATATACAGGTTTAAAAGCTGGTTAAACACAGCTGAAGGTACAATTATTTAACTTAAGAGATTATCCAAGGAAACTCTATCTCAGTTAACTATTAATAACTTTATCTTCAGCCAGGAAAAAAAAAGAGATTACTTTAAAATAAATGACATGTAGGCTGATATTTGATTTCTCTCAACAGAAATAATGGATGTGTGAAAACAGTGGAATGATTTCTTTTGTGATGTGAAAGAAAATAATCGTCAACCTAGAATTCTGCACACTGGGATATAAAGGTGAAAAAAGACATTTTCAAATAAAAATGGAGAGTCAAAAAACAGCAGACTTGTTGACTAAAGAGCACCAGAGAGCAGAAGAAAGTGATTCCATATGGAGTAGTAGAGATACAGAACGAATGAAAAAAGGAAATAAATAATGGGTAAATATAAATGAATATTAACTTTATAACAATTGTAATTTACCATAAATGACCACAAAACCATAAAACCACAAAACCATAGCAATCAGATGGGGAAAGTGGAGATAATGTATTTTAAGGTCCAGGAGGTAAAGACATAAATTAAAATTAGACTCTGAGAAGGTTCCACATCCTTTCACTTAGGATGTAGAAAGCCGACAGGGGTTGATGGGGGAGCAAAAAGAAAAGAAAAGAATTTTAAGAAAAAGAGGATATAGAAAGCTGCAAAAGAACATCACTTTCACTCTGAACAACCTACAAAATTGTAATGTTTTAGGATCCCATCAAAGAGTCAAGATTGCAAAGCAACCAGGTGAACCAAATTCCAAAGGGTCACAAGCTCCTCTAGAAAAAGATGAGACATACAATGTATTTCATTTTTGGCAGAGCACAGGAGGATATGGCAGCAGCCATGATGTGTGAAAAAGAAAACAATTTAAATTTTAATTAATATTTAACGACTGTGGGATAACATAACGTCTTAGAATTCTTGGGAGGCTCAGTTATAGGAGGAGTCTTCTATGTGCACTCTTTAGCTCTTTTCTGTGGACCCCCATTGGGCACTCATAAGAAGGACTGGGAGCAGAGCAGGAGAACTCAGAGAGCCCCTATCAGTGGAGCACAGATAGAAAATCCTGCCTACTTGCTGAATGCTTTAGTATACGATGCAAAAGCCATTTCCCGCTAGGGGAGAGGGCAGGAAACCCTCTTCTTCCCCAAGCCCAAACAAAGGTTACCTACTTTTGGGGTGGGATAGAAGCAAAAGCTACCTGCTAGCAGGGGAAACATAGGAAACCCACTCATGTCTGGGATCCTGCACTGATATGAAACTAAAGTCTGCTGCCTGGTGGTGGGATAGAAAACTCACTCCCACCCAAGACCTACCACCATTACAATGCAGAGTTCAGATTCTATGCAAGAAGGAGCAAGAATCCCGAGAAAGCCTTACACCTGAGGCTCAAGTGCACAGGCCCTAAGACTGAGACTGAAGCAGAAGAACTGAAAAAAACTCCTTGCCACAAACATGAGCCTTGCATCATAAAACAAACAACAGCAAACTACTGCTGGGGAAGGGGAAAGACCTGGAGAGAGACCCCCCTCTGTGGGGCAAGCATGTAGGGACCCTTGAATGCTGAGGCTCAGGAACACTAAGAAAAACTCTCTGGATTCCAACTCTCAAACTAAGCACAAGGTATCAGCAGTCCACCATTGAGGAATTTGAAGTCTGTAGGGTAATGAAGGTAATTATAGCAAGAACAAAATCCAAACCTATCTTAACTATTGACTAGAGGAACTTACCCCTCAACTAATGGCCTGACAAAAGAAGACAGAAAAATAGAATACCATTTCCAGGTGCAAATAGTATTTACTACAGTCTCTGCTGTTCTTTTTACACAAAGTGACCAAAATACCTTAAAAAATTACAAAATTCACAAAAATGTAAGAAAAAGGTGTCTCATCGTCAAGAGATTAGGCAGTTAACAGACCCACACACAGAGACAGTCTACATTTGGGGGCTGCCAAACTAAATTTTTATTAATAGATATGATGTGTAATATGTTAAGGGATCTAGCAGAAAAGGTGGACATAATGCAGAACCAGATGGGGAACTTCAGCAATAAGATGAAAACTACAAAAAAAGAGACAAATGGAAATGCTAGAAATAAAAAAAAACATGATAGCAGAAATGAAGAATTGCTTTGACGTGCTTATCAAATGATGACACAGCAGAGAAAGAAATTAGTGAACTTGATGATGGGTCAGTAGAAATTATCTAAGCAGAAACAGAGAAAAACATGGGGAAATAAAACAGAATAATTAAGAGTTGTGAGGCAATACCAAGCAGGTTATTATTGTAGCAGAAGAAGACAGGAAAATGTGACAGAAGAAATATTTGAAAAAATAGTGGCTGAAAATTTTCCAAAATCAATGAAAGATAACAAACCAAAATTCAGGAAGCTTATAAAACCCCAAGCAGAATAAACACAAAGAAAAACACAATTAGTCACTTCATAGTCAAGCTTCTGAAAGCCAAAGATGGAGAAAGTCTCAAAAGCAGCCAGACAGAAAAGAAACAAATGAACAAAAATAAGAATTATAGCAGACTTCTCATCAAAAACTATGCAAGCTAGAAGACAATAGAATGATATCTATAAAGCACTGAAAGGAGAGAGGGGAGGAAATTTATACCAGTGAAAATATTTTTCAAAAATGAAGATGACTTAAAGATTTTGTTTTGTTTTGTTTTCAGGAGAAAAATATCTGAGAGAAAGTATTGTCAGCGTACCTGCACTATAAGCATGTGAAAAGAAATTCTTCAGGTAGAAGGAAGATTTGAATCTACACAGAAATATATAGAGTACCTGGATTTTAATTAATATATGTGACTTCACTCTATTCTCTATTTCTCTTAACTTCTCTTGCTTTTTTTTTTTTTATTTTGGATGCTGCAATGAGGTCTTGATAGTTTCTTTTGATCTTTTCTTCTAGTTCAGTAATCTCCCCTTCAGGTGGTGGTAATTTAATCTGCTGTTAAATATACCTATTTCAGGTTCTCTCCATTCCACTTCCATGCTCAACTTTTTTTTTTTTTTTTATCTCAGTGCTAAGTAATTTTTTTTTTTTTTTTTGAGACAGAGTCTTGCTCTGTTGCCCAGGTAGAGTGTCATGGCATCAGCCTAGCTCACAGCAACCTCAAACTCCTGGGCTCAAGTGATCCTTCCTGCCTCAGCCTCCCATGTAGCTGGGACTACAGGCATACACCATGACACCCAGCTAATTTTCTCTACTTTTACTAGAGATGAGGTCTCACTCTTGCTCAGACTGGTCTCAAACTCCTGAGCTCAAGCAATCCTCCAACCTTGGCCTCCCAGAGTGCTAGGATTATAGGCATGAGCCATCTCCCCTGGCCCCACACTCCACTTTTAATTATGAAAAATTACAAACCTACAAAAAAAGTTAAGAGAATAATACAATACACATTTGTATATTCTTCACCTAGATTCACTAATTGTTAACATTTATCACATTTGATTCCTATCATCTATCTCTGTCATATATATATATATATATATATCCATCTGTCTCTACACACACACATGCACACACACAGTGGGTTTATTTTTTCTGGACCACTTAAACATAAGTTGCAAACATAATAACACTTCACACCTAATCCACTGAGATATTTTGTTTTTTCATCATCCTTTACTGTATAACTTAATTTCTCTCCTGCCAGTTTGAAATTCCACCTAATCACATGTTAAATAGTTTCATATATTTAAGTTTGCATTTTGTTTTTCTTTCCTATCCCAATGTTATGCTTCCTAAAATTATTCTTTTTTTTATAATATCCTTATTGAGATATAATGCACATACCATAAAATTCACCCATTAAATAGTATGGGTATACAATTCAATTATTTTTAGCATATTTACAGAGGTGTGAAACCATTGCCACAATCTAAGTTTAGAACATTTTTATCACCCCACAAAGATACTCCATGCCCATTGGCAGTCATTCTCTTCCTGGGGTCCCCTCTCCCTCATCCTGCCAGACTTGGGCAACCAATAATCAAAACATTTAATACTTTAGTGTGTATTTCCTTAAAAAAAAAAAAACAAAACCAATGACACTGTCCTACAAAACTACAGGATAACTAGCAAGTTCAGGAATTAACTTGATGTGATACTGCCATCTAACCACAGGCACCATTCACATTTCACTGGTCATCCCAAGAATGTCCTTTGTATGTCTGGAATCTAATCCAGTGTCATTCTTTGCACTTAGTTGTAATGTCTCTTCAGCCTCCTCAGTCTGGAACAGCTCCTCAGTCTTTCCTTGTCTTTCATGACTTAGACAGTTTTGAAGAGTCCTGGTCAGTTGTTTGGTAGAATAGTCCTCAACTGGGTTTTCCTGTCTCATCATAATTCGATTCAGGTTACACACCTTTAGCGGGAATATCATGTAAATGATGTTGTGCTGTGATCTTATAGTGAGGGACACACATTTTGATTTGTCCCATTACTGGTGGTAACTCTGACCACTTGATTAAGATATGACTACTATTAATATATGTTACCACTGTAAAGTTATTATTTGGTGCTTATTAGTTAATAAGGTATTCATATATAGTCATTTTACCAAAAGATAGAGCTTTTGCTTCTCCCCAACTTATTTATTTAACTATTCATATCAGTATGGACTAATAAATTCTTATTTTTATTCAATGAGTTAAACCTATTATTCATTATTATTTATTTTGATGCTCAAATTGTCCCAGATAAAGCCATTGGGAGGACCTTTAATCTAGCTTCTGTATCTTCAGACATGTCTCCATCATTCCTTAAGCAGTTTCCTACTTTCTCGAACACCAAGATGCTCCAAGTTTATTTTGTAGGTTCCCTGCCCCGGTTCTGGAATCAATCGTTTCTCCATGGAGCCCTGGTACCTGTCAGTGGAGAATGGTATTCAGAAATCAAGATATGCGCTTAGGTGTGCCCATTGCTGCTGGGGTATCATTGCTGCTAGGCCTTCCTAGGGTGAACATGTGCACACACACACACACACATCCCTATATCTATTCTGATATTTATCTACATATATTAAAAGCCACCAGTTCATCCAGATATCCCCAGTTCCAATCCCAACGTCACAGGATTTGTTCTAGTCTTCCCCCTTCCCATCTTTGTAAATCTGTTCATGTTCTCTGACAGTGAGACGCCTGGCTCCTGTTATCTTCAGTGTATTTGCTGGTTCGTTCAATGCCCTTCTATGTCACGAATCTCCAGCCGTGCCAGCCAAGGACCCTCAGCTTTGTGGTGACCTGGTGGGCCACCGTGTGGCCAAGAAGGAGAGGAAAAGCTTCTCAGGCTCTGACTTGGTGATTCCACAGTAAAATGTCAGCCTTTTGATGCTTTGAAGATTTTTTTACACTTTACCCAGCCATTTTCAGTTATTTTCAACAGCAAGGTTGGCCAGAGTAAAACTGCCTGCACTAATCTCATAAGTTGAACCAAATATTATTATTATTTTTTTGTTTGTTGAGAAGAAAAAGTTGGAAAGCATTACTTTGGGTATTGTCTGTCTTCACGTTTTGCCTGGATCGAGTTTAGTCAAGCTCCTGGTAAATTGCCAATTCTAGGCAAAATCATGAAGTGAACCACTTTCAATATACCTAGTATGCAAATGATGCAGGAAAACAGGACAAACTCTACTGGAATTCTCATTTTAAAAAGGAGAAGCTCGGTGGCTCATGCCGGTAATCCTAGCACTCTGGGAGGCCGAGGCGGGCAGATCACTCAAAGGTCAGTTCGAAACCAGCCTGAGCGAGAGTGAGACCCCGTCTCTACTAAAAATAGAAAGAAATCAATTGGCCAACTAAAAATATGTAGAAAAAATTAGCCAGGAATGGTGGTGCATGCCTGTAGTCCTAGCTACTCGGGAAGCTGAGGCAGAAGGACTACTTGAGCCCAGGAGTCTGAGGTTGCTGTGAGCTAGGCTGATGCCACGGCACTCTAGCCCGGGCAACAGAGTGAGACTCTGTCTCAAAATAAAATAAAATAAATAATAAAAAGGAGAAGCGGCCAGGCGGTGGCTCAAGCATGTAATCCTAGCACTGTGGGAGGCTGAGGCAGGAGGATTGCTTGAGCTCAGGAGTTTGAGATCAGCCTGAGCAAGAGCGAGACCCCTTCTCTACTAAGAATAGAAAAATTAGCGAGGTGTCATGGTACATGCCTGTAGTCCCAGCTACTCAGTAGGCTAAGGCAAAAGGATCTCTTGAGCCCAGGACTTTGAGGTTACAGTGAGCTATAAATGATACCACTGCACTCTACCTAGGGTGACAGAGCAAGACGTTGTCTCAAAAAAAAAAAAAAAAAAAAAGGAGAAGCAGCCCAGTGCCATGGCTCACACCTGCAATCCTAGCACTTTGGGAGGCCAAGGTGGGTAGATTGCTTAAGGCCAGGAATTTGAGACCAGCCTGGACAACATAGCAAGATCCTGTATCTACAAAAAAATCAGCTGGGCATGGTGGTGGCACACCTGTAGTCTCAGTTACTCAGGAGGTTAAGGCAGGAGGATTACTTGAGCCATTGAGTTTGAGGTTACAATAAGCTATGGTGCTATGATGATGCCACAGCACTCTAGCCAGGGTGACAGAGCAAGATCCTGTCTCAAAAAAGAAACAAGCACCACACAGCTCTCATCAGCCTACATCAGTTTCTGCAGTGTGTGTGTGGATCGCCTGAAGATCTTGCTAAAATGCCACATCTGAGTCACGAGGGCTGGGGTGGGGCCCGAGGTTCTGCATTTCTAACAAATCTCCCGGTGCCATACTCTGCCGACTGGAGACTGCGATGTGAGTGGCAGAGTCTTTAGCGTGTGCCTCATGCCTGCCCCCAGTCAGGGGAGTGTGTTAAATGATACGACCGGCAAACCTTAGAGGCATTTTTAAACCTTTTATTTTCTTTTTCGTTGGCAAATATACACACAGAGACCCCAAGTACCACTGGCATTTGCCAATCTTATTTTACAACTTTTGCTGCCCCTGAACTTTGTGTTTGCTATTTTAAAGCAAACCCATCCGTTGTATGATTTCAGTGAGCACCTCTACCAGAGAAGAACAATTAAAAAAATGTCATTATCACACAAAACTCACAATACATGTAACACAAAATTAACAGTAGTTCCTTGAAGTCGTCTAATACCTCTTCCCAGACAACAGATGATTTTCCTGGTCAGCTCCTCCGGTGGCCTGGGCTCAGTCCCCGTCACTGAACACCTTCTGTTGCTGTGCTCCTCGGGTTTGGGGCTTTCCTTAGGGGCTGAACACATGGCTATATATTCATTCTCGGGGGACTCTGTTTACTAATAAACAATGGCAAAGCTTTACAATTGCGCCTTTGGAGCCTGAGCCCTACCTTCTTGTGTCTCTGCCCAATCCCTTAGCCTTGAGGCCAGAACTGTAAACAGCAGCCTGGAAAGTTGGCCCTGCCTCTGGCTGGCAGCCCAGCTGACCTTGGTGTAGACATTCGAGTGGGGTTGCTTTAGGAGAGGCTGTGGGATCAGGCTTCCCAGATTCTTTTAGCTTCAAACTCCTCTAGTTTTCCCCACACATCTTCCCATCGCCAGGATCTCACTGCGTTTTAAATCAGCGTATTCATTGGTTGTGCAGTTCAGCGAGGTGTGCCTTCCTCTGCCCCTCCGCCCCTCCATGCCCCTCCACGCCCGGCTGAGGGCAGGAAGGGCTTCCCCCGAGGCAGGGGCACACTGGCGCTGGTTCCCACCAGCTGTCAGGCACATCACCCGCTTGCACGGGTCTTGTCTCTCTCTCCCTCTGTTCCTGAAACCCGCAAGAAGTAGCCAGCACATTCTATCCCGACATTCTCTGGTCGACCCCGAAGGTCAGCAGATGACACACGCATTCCTGGCCAGCTGCTTCGTGACCGACTAGGAAGGGTCGCCGGCCGGCCGGCCCGGAGGCCCATCCCAGGGCTGCTCAGCGGTGCCATTTCACAGGACCCCTCAAGGCAACGCTCAGTGCCCAGGTTCCAGATTCTGGGTTACGGAGGGCGCTTTTGGCTGTGTGGGACAGGATTCAAGTTCAATGTTGTTTCAGCAAAAGTGGGAGTGATTGGAAAGATGCGGGCGTCCCACAGAGCAGCCTTGGCTCGGGAAAGGCAGGAGTGAGACGGCTTCCTCGCCCCGCCTCTTTCGTAGGCTCCTTTCTCCCTCTGCAGACCCCTCACCGAGGTGCCCCCAGCGCTGCCCACACACGGCCGGCCCCCTGCAGGGAGCGAGGTCTACTCAGACCAGTTAAGTCAGCATGTCGGGGGAGGAGCCTGGGCAGCGGCCCCCACCAAGGGACTCGAACTTCCAGGATGGAGAATCACTGCACCGTAGCTTCAGGCACCCAGAGGGACTCTTTTGTCCTTCTCATTCGTAACTTGAGGAGCAGGACTCTGGGAAACCTATTTAGGGATAGGTCCCATCCTCTCTGGCCAGAGACCAGCCAAGCCCCTGAGGTGCCCTGGCGGCCGTGCAGCAGCTGCAGGCGGGCACCGGGCGGCCAGTCCTCCAGCAGAAAACTCTCCTCCCATCCCTACCCCGGGCTGCAGTGTGCAGACAGTCACCTTGTCTGACTTGATTTTGATCACCTCGCCTCACAGAGTCAAGCTCAAAGGAGAAGCTGAACCGTGTCCTTGCGACATGGGGACTTGGCGGGACATGTGGTCACAAGACAGTTGGTGGAGGAGGCCAGAGAGGGGCTGGCTAAGGAAGGTGCATAGAGGGCAGGGAGAGGGACAGGTATGGACAGCTCCTTCCAGAAGGCTGAGTGCAGTGACCAGGGAGAGCCTCAGAGTCCAGGGAGAGGGTTTAGGGTGGGAGAGGGCTACACACGAGGGGCGGGGCCGGCACACTCTGGCTTGGGGAGGTGGAGGATGAAGGACCCTGGCCTTGGGACTGATCTGGGCTGCTGTCCCTACATTTTCCCAAGTCTATACTGACTTCAAGACTCAAAGCCCTTTCAACTCTCACTGCACCTCTGGTTGCAGGATGGGGCTCCTGCCACAGCTGCGAGGCTGTCCCCTCCCCATGGTAGTTTCAGAGCAGGGACATAGCTGGGACCACAGCAGACCTGGAGAGGAGAAAGCAAGGGGCGGAGCTGGGGGCTTCAGACCCTGCTCAGAACAGTCCTAATGTCCTCCCCTCATTCCCTTCTTCTCTTGGCAAGCTCCTACAGTGTCCCCCTCACCTGGCTCCGATCCCCAGAACCTGAGGGCTCCCAGGGACTGTCCATCCCCCAGGAAGGCTCCCAGGGGCAGGGCTTGTTACCTGTGGGCCTCCTTCCACACCCTGCGCTCCCCGATACCAGCTCTGGGCCAGGCGTTGGGGGTGGGTAGGATCTCCCACCATGGAGGTCCTGGTGCCAAGGCTGAGGGAGGAGGTCACCAGGCGAGGGCAGGAGCTTTGAGTTCTTTCCTGCTCAGGCTGCATGTGCCATGTAACCCACCCTGGACCTCCGTCTCCCTGTCTTTATACCCAAGAGCCCAGGGATCAGCCCTGACCTCTGTGAGCCAGGCCCCACCCAAGCCACCCCAAGGACAGACCAAATGATACCACAGCTGGGGCTGAATGTTCACTTCTCTTTCCAAAAAATACCAAACACACAGTCTAGGTGCAGCGAGGGACAGAGCCTGGCTGGGGACCAGACATTACACACCCAGGGGGCCCTTGGCGGAGGCGGGCAATTTAACAACTGGTCTGAAAGTCAAAAGAGAGAGAGCTGGTTAGTGGGGTGAACGGGGGTGAGGGGAGGGGGCTGTGCGTTCAGGCCCAGACCTGGGGACTGGCCAGCATGGCCAGACTTTGGCCCTCACAGCAGCCCTGCCTGGGGCCCATTCCCGGGGGCAGGGGTGGCGTCGCCAACCCAGCCATTTGTGTGGGGGTCCAAGAGCACTGGGCGTACTGGGAGAGGCTGAGGCCTGAACTCATAGAAAGTGGGGCTGAGCCTTGTGGTCTCTCTGAACCTCAGTTTCCTCATGTGTGATATGTGTATGTTGGGCATCCCAGGACTCCCTCCTTCACAGGGTTGCTGTGAGGAGCCTGTGGTACCAGTGAGGGTGAAGGGCTCTGCCCACCCCAGGGCACTCAGTACTGAGGTCCATTTTGGTCACGGCTGTACCCCCAGGCCCAGCATGTAGCAGACACCCACACGGCCTTTCAGTGAGTAAATAAACGGGCAGGAGACAGGGCCAGCAGCTGGGCCAGTGCGTGGGGCCTGTCCCCAGGTATGGACCCCCGGGAGGCCATGTAGACAGGACGGTGATAAGACCTGAACCTGTGTGTGCACGTAGGGGCTGGGTCCTGCCCCTGGTCTGGTTCAGGCCTCTGGTCTCTCTCTGAGGGTCTGGGTCTGGGTCTCATATTGCAGGGTGGGTGCTTGTGTTGAAGACAAGCTGTTCAGGGCCCCAGACTGAGCTCCAGGGACATGCTGTGCCCTGTTGGCCCTGCCCCGGGTGCTGCAGGGGCTGGCTGGATGCGGGGCGGGAGGGCTGGCGGCAGGTGGAGCTCAGACGTACTCGCGGGCAGCAGCGGAGGGTCCGGGCCGGTAGGGCTGCGGGCTGTTGTTGACTCTCTCGGGCTCGGGGCACGTGCAGCAGAGGAAGGAGCCCCCCAGTATGGCCAGGCCGGCCGAGGCCCAGCCCACAAACAGGGCCGGGCCAAATTCATACCTGCAAGGGGTAGGGGTGGGGAAAAGAAGACAATAGGATGACAGAAGCAGAGAGAAATGTGAAGATATACACATGGAGAAAGGAGCCATGGGCCACCAAAGGCGCAGAACGGAGCTTTAGAAGTGGGAAAGGCAAGGAACTAAACCATCCTATGCGGCCTCCAGAAGGAACCAGCGCTGCTGACTTCTTATTGTGAGCCCTGTAAAACTCATTTTGGCTCCTGATCTCCGGAACAGTAAGAGAAT
This sequence comes from Lepilemur ruficaudatus, assembly GCA_963574885.1. NCBI lineage: Eukaryota > Metazoa > Chordata > Mammalia > Primates > Lepilemuridae > Lepilemur > Lepilemur ruficaudatus. Next base: position 12,901 of record CAUYRT010049054.1, read on the forward strand.
AAATTTGTGTTGCATTAAATTAAAAAAGGGGGGGGGGCGTAGTTAGGGAGAATGGCTGCTGTGTCTCCAGTCCACCCCTGGGAGGGCAAGGACAGAGTGGGGGGGTGGAGGCTGGAGCCCCCCAGCCTCCCTCATCTTTCCAGATAAACTGGGGTGAATGCCACCTTCCTCCCTTCCCCAGCCCAGCATATCAACACCACACAGGGTGACCCAGACCCAGGGCCTGGAGGCGGGAGGCTTAGTCTCCAGCCCCTGCCCGAGCACTCCTGGGCTCATTTCCTCCTCCCACCAGCGGAGGGGGCAGGGGAGGGCCTGAGAGGCCTGGATGGAGGCACCATCCGTGCATCCTTCTGCCAAGAATACCCAGCCAGGGCTGCTCCCTGCTACCCTCTGGAGAAGGCCAGACCCCTCTGCCGGGCACTCTGGGCTCCGCACCTCCAGGCCCTGCTGGCCAGCCCGGCCTCCTCCTGGGTCTCCCTGCCTCTACCAGTCACCCCGTCCTGGAGCACACCCTCTACACCTCACACCTCACAGTTCCTTCCCTGCCTTCAGGGCTCAGTTCAATGCCACCTCCTGTGGGGGCTTGCCTTGACACCCACCCCCTGTGCTCCCTGCCCCCTGGGGAGCACCTGTAGGGCAGACAGAGCATGAGATTCATCCATGTTCCCAGGGCCCAGCACAGGCCTGGCAGCCCAGGTGGCCTGAGGGCAGGGAAGGGCTTCCCCCAAGGCAGGGGCAGGGATGTTGGAGGGATGAAGGGTAGACTCCCAGCCTGGCGTCCTTGAGCCAGACCTTGCTTGGCAGGTCTTTGTGGCTGTACCTGCCCGCCCAGGGAACGAGCTTCACACTAAGTCTCCTTTTCCTCCCTGCTCCACACCTCTGCCTCCTCCAGGGAGTCCTCCTGACTGTGACAGCCCAGGCATCCTTGCTCGTCCTCCCTCCACCCCAGAGCCAAAGCCCACTCGGATGTCTGGGGTTGAGACTGTCCCATTCTCTGCTCCTGGCTGGGCTGTGAGGTGAGGGAGGAGCCAGGATGGGCCCAGACCCTTCCGGGAGCCCCCTCTTTGGCCCCTACACCCTCGGCCTTAGCAGCCCTGACCATTCTGGCTGCTGAATGTCTCTGAGCCTGCTTTCCAGAGCCCCCTCTGTGGTCCCAAGCCCTCTGCTCAGACCTTTGCAACTACTGGCCTCCCCCTCATCCTGCAGCCACGGGGACTGCCCTGCCTGCCACCCCAGGGTGAGGAAAAAAGTCTTCCATGGCTGCAAGGCCCCATTCTCCAGTCTCTACTGCTGTCTCCTGCAGGAAGCCACCAGCTCAGGTTCACCGAGGACTCCCCAGGGGCCAGGCATTGGGCAAGTCCCTTACCTGCGACATCCTGCTGAACCCTTGTAACCGTGTGTGAGCTCGTCCTCAGGTTCTAGCTCCATTTTACAGGGGAAGAAACCAGGCACAGAAAGATTGAGTAACTTGCTCAGGTCACACAGTCAGTAGGTGCAGAGCTGGGACTTAAGCCCAGAGTCAGGGCACTTAGCTCTTTGCAGAGTCCTGGCTGCACCTGGGTGCCCTCCACATGCCTCCTGCCCCTGGGGAGGGCCTGGCCACATCCTTCCTGGCTCCCCCTTCCAGAGCTTCTCAGACAGCAGCTGGGCCCCATGCCCTGTGTCCCCCTCCAAAGTGACATGGACAAAGGCAAGTGGCCCCAGAGGAGGTGAAGCAGGAAGCTCAAGCCCTGGCACTCACCTGGCATTGACAGGTGTGCTCGGGTTGAAGAACTCCTGTGTTACCAGGGTGGCATACCAGGAGACAGCGGTCAAAGTGCAGAGGCCTGAGGACAAAGCAGGGAGTGCTCAGCTCTGCTCTGGTCTCGGCCACCAGGGCTGGGGCTGCCTGCCATGGCCAAGATGGTGGAGTCAGGGGCACTCACCAGCCAGGAGGAAGAGGGCGCCCCCGGAGATGGCCACACGGCCTTTGGCGATGGGGTTGCTGTCTCCAACCCGTGTGCACTTCATGCCCACGACGCTTAGGACCATGGCCACGAAGCCCAGGAGCACAGCCACCACCATCAGGGCTCGCGCCGACTGGATGTGACCTGGGGCAGTGGGTGGCACTGAGCAGAGCTGGGGGAAGGGGCAGGGCCGCAGTGGGAGGAGCCTGGCCTGGGAGCGGCAGGAGCAGGAGTTGGCCTGGCAGCCTGACCACCTGCCGCCAGGTATGGAATAGTGGGGGTGACAGTGGGACCTGAGGACAGGGCATGGGGGTGTTGTGCCCTTCCTTCACCAATAATGCTATTTTCCATTCCCCCTTGCCACTCTTCTGGGTGGTGCGTGGCAACAGGGTAGTTTGAATTTGCTGTTCTGCTGCGTTCTGGCCCCAACTTCCTCTTGGGCTTGGCCTGTCCTCCGGAGCAGCCGAGGGCCGCACCTCCCAGGGCCTTGCAGGTTGCGCAAAAGGAAGGGCTGAGGGCGTTTGAGCTGGGCCCTGCCTGGCCCCCCAGTGACCTCTCCCTGCCAGCCATTTGGACTCTGGTCACCTTCTCCTATGCCCTGGGAATCACCATGGCAGCCGGGAGCCTGCCTCTCCATGGGTGTGTGGGTCAGTCTGGGGCCCCAGGGGACACTCAAGAGACCCGGGGCCCTTAGAGCGGCTGGACAGCCTGCCAGGACCGGTTGATGGCAGCTTTGCTCAGGCTGCCTGTGGGGGGTCTTGGCCTTGGCTCACCCCTGCCCCAGGATTAAAGCTGTGGCAGTGCCGCTCAACTCCATACTCCAGGAAGAGGGGGACCTCGAGCCGAAGCACCCGTGCGTGCCTGTGCACGTGCATGCGTGTGTTTGTGTGCATGCGCGTGCACCCGTGTGCCTGCACATACGCCTGGGCAGTGTGTGTCTGTGTACCGGGTATGAGGAGATGTGGAGGGAACTGTCTTAACTGAGCCTTTCCGAGTTCCAGGCACTGATCTCATTCCAGCCTCCCACATCCCAGCACAGGCATATGTATCCCCCTTTACAGATGAGGACATCCCAGTGCAAAGAGGGTTGGTGACTGGCTCAAGGTTACAGTGGCAGAGCCGGGATCTGGACCCACAGCTGCTGGATGCTAAAGCCCCCACCTCCCCCAGGGCAGCAGGCTGGCCTGGACTCCCAGTGTGCGCAGGGTGGTAGCTGGGGCTGGGGCGTGGAGCCCAGTGCTGACGGCAGACTGTGGGGAAAGCTTGCTCCAGAGCCCCCCACCCCTGTCCCCACATCCCACGTCCCCTGACCAGCCACAGGCCTACCGTCCAGGGCGAGCAGCGAGTCATAGAGCTTGCACTGCACCTGACCAGTGCTCTGGGAGGCGCAGGACATCCAGAGTCCTTCATAGAGGCCCACGGCAGTGATGATGGCGTCGCCCGCGTAGGAGGACTGCTTCCACTGTGGCAGGGCCGTGCTGGCGATGATGCCCACCCAGCCCCCCAGGGCCAGGAAGTAGCCCAGGAGCTGGAGGCCTGAGTTGGCCATGGCCCAGGGGAGGAGACGAGGGTCCCAGGGCTCAGAGGTGGGCCAGCGTCCCAGGGGGTGCTGCGGTCATGGCCAGGTGGGAGGAGCAGCTGGCTGGGGGAGCAGTCAGAGGGAGGGTCAGAGGCAGAGAAGGAGAGGTGGTGGCAGCAGCGGCAGCAGCAAAGGCAGTGGCTCTGGACTCCAGAATGCAGGGGGAGGCCCAGGGGCTGGAAAAGGCCAGGGCCCGCCCACAGCAGCCGACTAAGCCAGAGCAAGGTCCCCAGCAAAGCTCCTGCCCAGCCCCCTGGGGGTGGGGGGCGGGGCCCATGGCCCAGGTGGGTCTCCCTGCCGCATCCCCACCTCCCTGGGATGGAGAAAGGAGGGGCTAGGAGGAGTGACCCAGCTGCCCTCAGGGCCTTCACACCCAGGGAAACCCCTTTAGGAACCTGATTCAAGTGCCCTAAAATTCTCTAATCCCCACCCAAAGCACTAGCCCTGGGATGATGGACTTTGCTCTTGCAATGCTGATCCGACCCTTGGGGTTTTCTGACTTCTGATTTTAGGACAGAGCAGAAAAGAAATTACAGTTTGCAGCAGGTAAAACTAGAGTTAGATAGACATCAAGGAGAACTTTTTGGCACGGGCTCTGAGGCCAGATGTGGAGAGACTGAGCTAAGGATGGGGTGTTGGGGAGAGGGGTCCTTGGTAGCTAGGAGCCGTGTGGGTCAGATGTAGGGGAGACTAGGCCAGGGAATACGTTCTGTGGGGTCTGTTTGAGATCTGAGGGGGACAGAGGAGGGGCCCCATAGAGGCTGGGCAGGAGCTGGCTGCCGGCCAGCAAGGGGCCTGGCGGGGAGCTGGGGAGACAGCACCGACATTCTGGCATCAGCCTGAAGGAAGGCGGGTTGCTCAGCCCGCTAATCCCCTTGCTGGCTGGCTTAGCAGCTCCTGCTGGGACCTGGGACACTGGGCCCTGGCCCCCAGCTCCAGAACAGCCTGGTGTGGAGCAGTGGCCTCTGCACATTCCTGGGGTGCAGGCTGCTTCCTCCTGGCTCCCCACCTCCCCCTTTTCTCTCCCATCTGAGCTCAGCCCTCAGGAACAGGGGAATGTTTAACTCTCCCCGACCTCATTAGCAATCCCCTCACGTTCAGCTGGGCCCAGGGACTCTCAGTGTGGGTGCAGGAGGAATGTCACCACCCTGCTCCCACTCCACCAGCCCCCCACCCGCCTCTGCATCCCCCCTGGCCGCCGTCTTACTGGGGAAAGGCAGAGTCCTGCTGCCGACCCCTACCAGCTGCCTCCCCGACAACCCCAGATCCTCCCTCCCCCAAGGATGAGTCCCCAGCCTGCTCCCTTGCATTCTTCACGTGGCTATGCAAACGAGAGGGTGCCAGGCCTGAGCAGACAATGGCAGCCCTGTGTGCCCGCCCAGGGCGTAGGCCCCTGGTATGGCCTGCAGCTCTGGCCAGAGCTGGGGGAGTCAGCTGCCCTCTGAGGGTCAAGGGTGGGCACTGTTTGGCCTGTGGTGCCACACACTGGGTTCCTCTGAGGCCCCTCTGTGCTGGGATGGTCGGAGACGTGAGGATATAGGCACACACAGACCTGTTCCTGGGATGGCCTGCGGGCCCCAAAAAGCAAAAACCTGCTGTTATGCAGGTCTAGAACTGTGGCAGAGAAGTCGGTCCTGAGCTTTTAATTCTTCTGCCACAGTGACAAGCCAGTAGGGTCCAGGGGCACCTCCTGGGGATGAAGTGGGCAGGCTGTGAGGTGCTTCTTATGCACTAATTCATCTCCGCCTCCAGGCAGCCCTTGCAGGCAGGCAGGCCTCTTCACAGCATGCAGACCAGGGAGATAATTTACCCAGGCTGGGAAGGGGGCTCCCCACTCTGGGCTGTGTGGTGCTGGCCCCGATGGTCTGTCCCCCACGCCCCTGCCGTTTTGAGGGAGGCACTGGGTGCAGGTTGGGAGGGGAGGGCAGTCCCAAGAGGCTCCCTAGCAGTGACCTGTGCTGGCTTCTGCGACCGTGGATTAAGGTGAGCATAAGGCGGAGGGTGGGCCCTGCACACGTGGCAGCTCAATGCATGCTGTCCCCCAAGGTGAGCCCTCTCTCCTAGCTGGGCCTCGGCCCCCTCTCCGCGCCTTCTGCAGGGTTCTCTCTGTAAGGAAGATCCAGGGATCGTTCTGGTCTCAGGATAAGCCGGGTCAGGTCTCTGAGCTCTGGAGCCACACAGACCCTCAGAGATCACGGCCTGCGACCCCTTCCATTGACAAGTGAGGGAGCCGAGTGCCAAAGAGGGAAGTGAGCCCCTGCTCCCAGGGCCAAAGCGGCAGCAGGATGCCTGCGTGCTCGTCCATCCCAGCATCCCAGAGCCTCTTCGTGATCCAGAATGATGCTCACAGTCTCCCCTGAAGCTCTTCTGCTTATCCCTTCTCTTTGTCATTTGAGGTTTGAATCTGTTCTACCGAAATATCCTCTCCTACCCTACAGCCTTCCCTCACCAATGTTCTGAAGCCTTCTGGAATTCGGATCCTGCTCCTGGAGAGGCATTCCCTAACCTGGCAAAACTTCTCCACCCAGGGCATCCACCACTCCTGGGGAGCCCCCTGCAGTCCAGTGACTCCCAGGCATTTGGAGAGAGCAGGATGGCTCAGCACGTCGCCACCCCTAAGCCTCCAGTAAGCGCTGAGACTGCCCCGGGGGTGGCACACTTCACAGTTTAAAAAGTGCTTTCATTTGCAAGAAGCCTAGGGTTCTAGCTTTACCTCTGCCATTGAAAAGCTGTGTGACATCAGGCAAGTTCCTCAGCTTCTCTGGGCCTGGGTCCTGTACTGAAAAATAGGGATAATATGACTTGGTCTCTCTGCTTCATGAGAGAGTTTACAAGGATCAAATGGTAGGAGGGACACGCTGTTTGAAAGCATAAAATGCCTGAAGAACTGCGGCTAATGGAAGCTCTGTTCCAAAAAGACTCCCCCTTGGATAGGCCTCCCCCTCGAGTCTTCCCATCCTGGGTGGGGGCATACTGCCAGTGGCTGAAGACACACTGCTACTTCCTCCCGACAGTGCCAGGCCCAGAGCCGGCCTTGGCAGGTATGTGTTGATCCTTGACTGATCGGTGTGAGCGTTCAATGTTTTCGCCTCCCTCCCAGTGGAAATCGGAGTCTTTTCCAGCACCCTCTCCCATGGCCAGTGAGGAGGGTCTGATTCAGTTGCTTGCAATCTGGCACATTCTCTGCAGACACCAGCTGACACTTTGGAGGCTCAGGGAGTGGTGCTGGTCATACTATCTCCTAACTCAGAGTTTGAGTTTCCTAGAGAAGCACAGGCTCCCCAGACGCCTTGCCTCGGGCGCGCAGCAAGCCACACAGCCAGCATGTGGCCACGCCCAGCTTCTTTCCTGCCCAGGCAGGGCTAAGCGTTCTCATCTGGAATCCCAAAATGCTCTGCGTGTTTGCACTCACTGCACTTAGCACATCGTTTGCCTCCTTCCTGAGGACTGTGAGCACCTTGAGGCCACACTAGCACCTCATGTTTTTGTCTGACTGTCTCACCTTGGGCCACGATGCCACTGTGGCACAGATGGCGGTCCCGTGGTCCTTCCCCTCCTCTGCAAACAACGCTGAGCACAGCGCCTATCTCTTGGCACTCCTGCTGAGAGCTCTGCCAGCTGCCTGGGCTACCAGAGACCAGACTCTTCCAAGCTGGAATCTTTCCCATGCTGCAAGTTGCCTCTCATCCCCTGTAATACTCCCATGGGCTCTCTCCCTGCATCGCAAGCAAACGTCCTCCTATGCATGTGTGCTACCGAGCAGCGACCTCGCAATCACAGTCGTGCCTCAGCTGGGACCCTGCCAGCACCCCCTGCTTCCAGGAGGACGCGCCCCACCCTAATTATATACACTTATCTTGCTCCTGCTGCCACTGGAAACATCTGGCCTATCACGAGCTCCACTGAGAGTCTGCTGCCTGTGTGTGGTTAGCATATGCTGAAATTGTAAAGGTCATCTGCCTTGTTGTGGAAACTTCTGGAAAACCAGAATCGGGCTGAGATAGTTTTCTGTAATTTTGAGTATCTAAATGCTAAATGTCATGCCCGTGGTTCTGTGAGCATTCCCGCTTTAATACTCTCAGCCACCTGGAGGGAAGGATTGCAATCCCATCTCAATCGTGAGGAAACACACTCAGGGGTCCGCAACTTGCTGAAGGTCACACGACTCCAAGTGGTGAAGTGAGGGTCTTGCCCAGCTCATCTCGTGGGTAAAGTTCATGTTCTCTCCACTAATGCCGTCCTCTCTCTGTATGGTGAGTGAGTCACCCAAATAGGACAGAGGGGCTCCGCAATGATTAAGGGATCCTACCTCAACAGGACCACTCCATCAGCTCTATTGCCCAGCTAGCAAAGTAATCATTTTTCTTTCTTTTTTTTTTTTTTGAGACAGGGTCTTGCTGTGTCACCTGGGCTAGAGTGCTGTGGCACAATCATAGCTCACTGCAACTCCAACTCCTGACCCCAAGCAATCATCCCCCCTCGGCCTCCCAGAGTGCTAGGATTACAGGCGTGAGTCACGGGCCAGGAATTGTTTCTTGACTTCACACCTCCCTGCAGCTCATCCTCTGCGCCCACCCGGAGCCAAACTCCCAAAGAGTCGTCCATGCTCTCCATCACCACCCATTCTCCTCCCATCCTCACTTGAGCTCACTCCAGCCTGTCGTTCGTCCATACCATCTCACCAAAACCTCTGTCGCCAGAGTTCCCGCTGATCTGTGTTGCCAAATCCAAAGGTGGATGCTCAGTTGTCACCTTGCTCAGCCTCTCGGCAGCATTTGATGTAGCTGCTCCCTCCCTCCCTTAAGCGCTCTCCTGGGCTTCCGGGACAAAGCCTCTTGGCTCACTGCTGGTCAGCTCACACTTGGTCTGCTGGCCTAACACGTCCAAGGCCGAACTCCTGGTTTCCTCACCTGCCAGCCCGTCTCCCGCAGTCCCCCCCAGCCACTGGGAAGGACGAGGCAGCTGCATGTTCCTAACTACTCAGGCTTCTTGCTGCTTTATCTCGGCCCTCACACTCAGTCCATCAGCAACTTCTGTCACTCTGCTTTAAAAACAGCCCCAGTGGCCAGGCGCC